>CM057134.1:12754082-12947082 GCA_029964075.1 Patiria pectinifera
GAAAACACTTTTCTGGAAATTTTTCCTGCCAGCAAAAAAAATAATAGCGTTCCGTATTCCTGCAGCAAAATTTCCGGAAAAGTTTCTTCATTCCGTAAAATGAACAGACCCTTAACATGAGTTTGGACATGTGTACACGGTTGTGGGTGAAATAACGATACGTATTTAGATGTACTATATTATGTGTCAGGACTGTTTGGGCCGATGTGGTTGATTGAGATCACGCTAACTAGCATAATTAATATTTGCATTTACGGAAAGTCCGTAAAATTACGGTGAAAATATGGAAATTACGCTTTACGGAGTCCGTAAATTTACGGACATTTTTAACAGTCAGTTCAAATCATGTGACATTTCATTCACGTAATGTTTAACGCTTGTGTATACGCGGTCAGACCATGGTCAGACTTAACTAGGCTGCAAAACATAAATACTTGCGGGCCGATATAGGCTTTTACGTAGAACGGTTCAGTCGACACAACCATTCAATGCCCTCCGGAAGTGCAGGAACGTTTGATAATAATATTGATTACGAGCGAAATATTTCCCTTTTCTATACTATAGGCCTTTTAGTCCAGGCAAAATACTTCATTTTTTGAGTGAACCTCAAACAAATTGCAACAGAATTTTTTTCACCACAGTGCATTTCTATAAGGTCCCTTAAATGACATACTAAAAGTCCAAAAAAATCCAAGTGGTGGAAATATGCCTAATTTGCATAAATCCAAAATGGCCGAAAAATTTAGGACTTTCACATTGATTTGGTCATATTTCTTATACTCGATAGCTTTTTCAGGTACTTAAAACGACAATTGTAGTCCGTTTACATTGATTTCATAATTATTCTAGTCCTACGTAACTTTCAAGATCCCCATGTTTCCCAAATTTGCCATATGCCCAATAATAATTTGCATAAATGCAATATTTTAATTTGCATAAATTAAAGTTAAAATTGTGGCTGTCATGTGTGGACATATCACAATTGAATTTTCCTGATGATCCAAGTTCAGTTATTTATACATAAATATCACACCACAGTGCATTTCTATAAGACCCCTAAAAAAGGTCCCAAAATCCAAGTGGTGGAAATATGCCTAATTTGCATAAATTTAAAATGGCCACTTAAACCATGATTTTCATATTGATTTTGCCATAACTCTCGTCCTACATTGCTTTTTGGGGTACTTTAAACAACCATTTGTCCTTTTACATTGATTTCATCATTATGCTAGTCCTGGGTACCTTTCTAGGTCCCTATGTTTCCCAAATTTGCCAAATGCCGTACAATAATCTTCCCATAAAACGGACAAACCGCCAGCACCACCATCACTACTTGAGGTCATCAGATGTGGGTGTAAGAAGCGTTTTCGAGGGTGGGCATGGGGGCATTTACCCACCACTTTTTTGATGATAAAAAGTAGTAATTAAATAGTAAAGTCTGTCAGGAGCAAGTGTGGCCCATTGGGCCACGGGCAGCGCCGGCATTTATCTCCGGTTTCAGAGAATATTTCTATTCCCCCTGGATGGGATGCTAGTCCATCGCAGGTTACTCCACAGCTAATGCCGGCACCCATTTATACTCCTGGTTGGAGAGAGGCAAGTGTGGATGAAGTCTGCCCTAGGACACAACATAATGGCCAGCACCTGAATTCGAACTCCTGACCCTCTGATCATGAGTCACAAACCCTAACCACACTACGGCACAAAAAGGAGTTTGATCACCGCTTGCTCAATTGGGAGTTGGTTGCTGCCTCGGCAAATAATATGGAAGACATAATCTAACTTTTGATGCGCATTTCTGGTGCTGCACATGGCTACCCGAAAATAAAAACCGTCAAACTTCAATTTAGAAATTGACGGAGCCTCTAATGTCCTTGGAGTTAATGTAACACATGCCTGTCTTCTAAAAATACACGTTTTATGGCTGTTTTGTCTTTGCACAGACGTAATAAAATTATATTCTGAATTATCGGAAAAACGGTTCGTGGCTAGACGGTACGAATCATAATTTTTTGCATAAGCAATAAAATATGCTTATTTTCTATATAAAAAAAAGTATTTTGTGGCTTTTTGGTTTTGCAGGGCATAATAAAAGTTTGCTCTGTTATTTTTGGTCCCATTTTAATAGTTTATAACATTAGGCAGCTGCTGAACGGCAGAGGGAATTGCAACCTCCCTCTAAATCTGATACTGTAGAAGGAGGCTTGTTGGAAATGAGAGGCTGCAATTATTGTCCATTTGTCTTTTGTTCTTCCTCGTTTCTACCCATGAATATTAATTTGTGATGACAACTTTTTTAAAGCCAGCCATCCAGTCAAAGTATGAGAAGCAGAAAAAAGCTGCCTAATATGGGAGACATGATCAATTTTTTTTTGTTCACATTATGACTACTCAAAAACAGAAACAGTGTTGGTAGACTTCAATTTGGAATTTGACGGAGCCTCTGAGTCCCTGGAGTTTATGTAACATATGCTTATCAGCTGAAAATACATGTTTTTATTATGGCTTTCTTGTTTTTGCAGGGCGTAATACAAAGTTTGCTCTGAGCCAACGAAAGAATGGTTCGTGGCTACATTGTACGTTCTGTTGAAACTAAACTGGTGAGGTACCATTGCAATCAGTTATGACGAAAAAAAAGAGAAGTGTATGAAATAAAATAGTTCTTGTTATTTCGCCCTGGGGTTGTGGTGCGTGTGCCCTTGGGCAAAACACTTAATTTGCCACTCATTTTGCCCACCCAGGATTTGTTTTTGTAGCGGGGCAAATTAATTGTCCCCAAAATCCTTGTATTCTCTCTAGCATATTCTCAATTGATCATTTTGTTTTTGGGTGGGCGGAGGACATTTGCCCACCCCACCCCCAGTGACACCCCTGCAGACGCCCATTTTGTTAAATGTGTATTAAATTAATAGCAAATATGACTTAAACTAGGCAGGAGGCACATGTTGTGCAATGTTTAGAATTCTGAAAGAAAAGAATTGAGAAAAAAACCTCTTCCATGCAGGCACAGATGAAGTCGCACAGAAAAATGAAGGATTAGGCTATGGGGTATATTGCAAAAGTGACATTTTAGTGTTTGAATCCACATGTACATGTACATAGTATATATAAACACATGCACTGGGTTCAAAACTACATGTAGTGATGAAAGTTTGCCAATTTATTCTCGCAATAAACAAATGAACCCTGTAATCCATCATGTTTTTGTACGAGTTCATCGGCGCCCTAAGACAGTCCCTGCATGAAAGAGATTTCTTCCTGCTCCTTTTCTTTAAGAAATTTAAACATCTCGTGGCAAATAAATGTAGGGCCTGTGGCCTTGTACCCCTTTTGAAACTCCTGCAATAATCTCATTCAAAGTGAGCAACTGCATGGGCTGGCTTTCAATTTCCATTGTTGTTGCATTCGATTTCAATTTCCATTGTTGTTGCATTGTTGTTGCATTATAAAGTCTTTATTACGAATGACAAAGGTTACCGTACAGAGGAGCCAGTTGATTGACAAAATTTTATTGATCATGCCCCTTCGTTTCAGCGAGGAATGTGATTGGACAGGACGACCGTTATGACGAGCTGTCATGACGAACCGTCATGACTAACCGTCCAAAAACGAAAGAACGCTAGAAAGACTTGTGCGAATAGAAACTGCACGTGCCGAAAGTATGGTCTCTCTTGTTCAACTGTTTGCAGTGAAAACCGTGGCACTAGTTGTGCCAACTCGCCACCACCAGACATTGATCCTAAGGCTGCTGAAGATTATAGTCTGCCACATGAGTTCATTCTAAGATACAATGATGTACGTGTAGATGATAACAACCAGACTAACATTGCATGCAAGCCAATATGGATGATAGGCCGCCAATATGAATCTTTGTGATATTTCTGTATTCATAACTGAACTTGGATTATCAGGAAAAGTACAAGTGTTTTCTCCCTTCACAGTAATCATATATGATAAGAAGTTAAGCTACGCTTTCATTTCACTTACTATTCTGTATTTTGTATTTTGAGTTGCATATTCGAAACTGATATTGTTAAGTGATTTAGCGAGAACCACTTAAATAATTGCGACTTTAACTATGATTGTGTTTTTATTTAATTGACTTGCTACTTGTGCCTTTTTAGTTGATAAGAATTAGTATTTAACTTTGTCATTCTGTTCTTGGATGAAGATTACTCAATATGTATCTTGCGCCTCTTAAATCAGACTCAATAAAAGTGCAAAACCTGATGAATAGTTACCCCCGCAACCCATTTTCCATGGCCTAAGTCCCAACATGGGTCCTAATTGTGCTGTAACTTCAACTTTACTTTACTTTATTTGAATTTATGCAAATTAATATAAGGCATTTATGCAAATTATTATACGGCATTTGGCAAAGTTGGGAAATATAGGGATCTCGAAAGGTACCCAGGACTAGAATAATGATGAAATCAACGTAAAACAAATTGTTGTTTAAAGTACCCCGAAAAGTAATGTAGGACGGGAGTTATGGCCAAATCAGTATGAAAATCATATAATTAGTGGCCATTTTGAATTTATGCAAATTAGGCATATTTCCACCACTTGGTTTTTTTTTACTTGTTTTTTTCGGGACCATATAAAGATGCTCTGTGGTGTGATACATAACTGAACTAGAAGTTATTAGGGAAAATTCAATTGTGGCATGTCCACACATGACAGCCATAATTTTAATTTTAATTTATATGCAAATTAATATACGGCATTTATGCAAATTATTATAAGGCGTTTGGCAAAGTTGGAAAACATAGGGATCTAGTAGGCTACCCAGGACTAGAATAATGATGAAATAAATGTACAAGGACAAATTGATGTTTAAAGTACCCCAAAAAGCAATGTAGGACGAGAGTTATTGCCAAATCAATAGGAAAATCATATAATTAGTGGCTATTTTGAATTTATGCAAATTAAGCATATTTCCACCACTTGGATTTTTTTGTACCTTTTTTTTTGGGACCATATAGAGATGCTCTGTGGTGTGATATTTACGTATACATACATGTAACTGAACTAGAAGTTATTAGGGAAAATTCAGTTGTGATGTCAACACATGACAGCCATAATTTTAACTTTAATTTATGCAAATTAATATACGGCATTTATGCAAATTATTATACCACATTTGGCAAATTTGGGAAACATAGGGATCTTGAAATTTACCAAGGACTAGAATAATGATGAAATCAATGTAAAAGGACTAAAATTGTTGTTTAAAGTTCCTCAAGAAGCTAATAGTATGAGAAATATGACCAAATCACTGTGAAAGTCCTAAAATATGTGGCAATTTTGGATTTATGCAAATTAGGCATATTTTCACCACTTGGATTTTTTTGGACTTTTAGTATGTCATTTTAGGGACCTTAAAGAAATGCACTGTGGTGAAAAAAATTCTGTTGCAATTTGTTTGAGGTCAAACCTTATATTGCCTGGACTATTTCTTTTGTTTGTAAACATTGGCGCCATTTCGTATGGGCTGCCGTAAGCGCATGAATTGAAGCCGTAGTTGGCAACATAACTTTTCCAAAAAAGTCCTCATAACGCCATCAACACATAGTAAAAAGGCATATGTGGGAATTATTTTGTAGCTTTGTAGAAAATGTTGTGTTTTCAAGTATCAAATAATATTTTGGTGATCTGTAATAACTCGTCTTCATTTTTGCAGTGTTGGACCCTCCATGGTTATGCAGGCCGTGGTTGGCAAAAATGCAGTTTGCCAACCTTGCGCAGAAAGGTCTAACCAAGTCAAGTCATTAAACTTAATAAATGCGTGAATCGTATCACGTGATTGAATGAAGTATTATGAACCAGGAATATAGAGCCATCACGTGACCAGAAAGTGAATACAAAATCGTACCCCTACTTTCTCGATCTCTCTTGCGTGACAAAATGACTCGTGATTGTCTCTCCACCCCACACCGTCTAAATTTGAAAATGTTAAGGCGACAAAAGAAACTACAAAGAAAAAAAATGCAAAGTACATCTCACGACAGTTTCAGGAACTTTATTGTAAGAGTCTTCCGGTTCTACGAGTTTTAAAAGAAAGTACTGCCGTAGCATTTCAGTACTGGTCTAAAGCATCACAAAGACTTTAAAAATACACTGTACACTGTAGAGAAATCATTTGGCGCCATTACAAGTTCATTTGGTAATAACATTAAACGTCAACAAAATCAATACATGTTATGTATAGAGCATTATAATTATTCCTATTTCATCTTAAAAAAATATATATATATATGAATGTATTGCATAATATATATATTTATAATTTATATCTCTCTCGATACACTTACATTTTCATCACTCTCGATTTCCATTACATTTGTGACCCAATCCAACAACAATTTATTGTCAAAAAGTCGCCTGGGCTACTTTTCATTAAATAGGACTTTCAACAAATCTTGCGCAATGGAATCGATGGAACAGGCAGCATTTTATAACACATGGTCGTCAAACCAATTATATGAAAGGTAAAATAACTACGTCGGTCAAATAAATAAATAAATACGTAGGCCTAATACTCATTCATGTAATTAGAAAAACAACACACATACTCATATATCCCAACATGTAGAAACATGTAAATTTAAGTATCTGAACATTTCCCTTTCTTTCACAATTTTTTTTCTCCATATGCTTAATTTTTAATTCCTTATTCATCTGAGCTCAATCAGGCAGTAAAATATATCAAATGTATATATTCAGAATACCTCACGTGCTAAATTCTAATTGACAGAATGAAATCCACGCCGGATGTCCTTATAACCAACCACTCTACAAAACATTTCATTGGATGACACGCAGCATTGTGTACATTTAACAATTAAAATGGAATGTGATTCCAAAAGTTATGATAAAAAAGTTAGAAAAAGTTGACATTCAATTCCAAAATATACAAAATTACCGAGTGCAAAAATACTTTGGCATATCAGCATGGAAATGTGCATAAAATTGATTAACAAAAGAAGACATTTTTACCGTCAGTTAGTTTTACAAAGATATAAATTTCACACATGAAGTGCCCAGTTGTCTAATGCTGGCTAGTTTATCTACATTTGCAATTCCTATTGGCTAAAGCGTCTGGGTGAGAATACTTGAACACAATACTTTCAGTGACGACAATCAAAGGCGAGGCAGTTTCAAATGTAGGGGGAACCCCTTATCAACGGTCTTAAAGTTGTTAAAAAAAACCTGAGCGATCATATTGGAAGTACTATAGCCTATTAAAATGTTGGGCAAGAGAGAACCACAACAAACATGTATGGAAAGATTATGGTTATTAAGTACTCTCACGACAATCACTGATATCGAAAAAACACCAGGCCACTATTTGTTTTAAAAACAAGCCTCGAGGTTGAAGTATTATATATACAAGTTTCAAACTACAATGTAAAAAGGAAGACATTTCCTCAATGTACAAAGGAATGCATGTAGTTTTCCTGAACAGCGTCCCCCGAAAGGCAGATGGTATCCAGCCCCCTCCCCTTTTAATTCTGCGATGGCCGGAGCAATCCTAACCTATATCCGGCATATTGTGTGCTACAATTACCTCTTTAGAAGGAATCTTTATACTGAAAGCATTCTTTTGTTAAGTGAGATTCAAGTTCTGAAGTTTATATTCCCCTGAACTTTCAAACCACTGGTGGGTTCAGATTGTCCAATTCTGTCGCCTCATGACCACTTGCATCTAAAACAGGCAACAAAAAGTAAATAAACTAGTAAATCCATTCAACTGCGCTACAGAAGAAACCACAAGAACAATTGTAATTAAAACTAAAATGTAATACAAAACTCTTGATTTATCATCTTGTTGTGAGACTTTCAAGAGCATACGAAAAATTGGTTTAAAAACATAACGTATTGGGCACTTTTTTTGGGGGGGGGGGAGTAGTTTAGGTGCAAATTGCAATACAAGAAAATAGACAATAATAGAATTCTGTCTTTAATAGGCTGGATTTTCTTAGAAATATTATCCCTGTTGCTTAATGCCAGGACCAACTTGTGAACAAAAGCTTTGAAATTGGTTTTTGAAAAACTTGAGAAAACAATCACATGAAGAATGATGGAATTGTACAAAAGCTGACAATGGTTTGACTTTTCAGTTGATTGCTAAGGATAGCCGCATGCATCACAATAAACTTGATGATTGACATTGAATTCAACTATCATTCACATCTCAGTGGCATAGCAAGGTCATTTGAGGGGGGGGGGGGTAAGATGTGAAAAGGTCACTCGCCTCATCTGTTAAAAAGGGGGGGGGGCTCAATTGCCAACATCGCGCCACGACCCTAACCCCCAACTTTCTCAGGACTACCCTGCTAAACCCAACAGAGTCCAACCGGACTTTCCTGTTCAATCCACTGTGCCTTATTTTCAGTTGTCTGCTGAATCCAACGGAGTCCAACATGGCATTATAATGCGGTTCAGTTGCCTGCTGAATCCAACATTTTGCATGAGGAATGTACACAAGGAGTTAACTGCTCAATCCAACAGGCTCCATCGGGTATGTGACATAGTTGGATCCTGTTGGATTCAGCAGGGTAGGGTTAAAAAAAAAAGGTCACTCATGAAAAAAGGGCGCCCTTCTTCCACGAGCTTCATGAGTGCCATTTTTGTCACGAGCTCTTTTATCACAAGCACCACTTTTGTCAAGAGTGGCAGCACATGCATGTAAAAAAAAAGGACACTCGTTACAAAATATTCGGGGGGGGGGGGTAAATATCCCCCTTTCCCCACCGGCTATGCTACTGTCTGCACCTTAGTGTTGGTGTGCAAGCACAAGGTCTGTCATAAATCAACCGCTACTATTGGATTAATGTTCCTCTATCAACAAATAATACGCGAGTACATTAATAGCAAAACATTATTTAACGGAAGTATATAGGTTTTCCCGGCCAAATTCGTCAAAACACGTTCATTAACGTGCATTCGTATCCGAACGATTTTTCTCAGATCGTTGCTCTCAAAGTATGAGGAAAACGTTAAGATAAGAGGAATGCACGACAAAGTAAGTGCGTATAGAACAGAAAAGGAGAACAAAAAGCAGTTTACTGATTTGCAATTTGTTATTTATATAAAACAAACACACACCCCCAAGTGTGTATTTGCCTGCAATCGGGGACCCCCTATTGTCCCTCTTTTGTTTGTACTTCAACTTTTTAGGAAGACCTTCCATATGTTTTGTACACGAATTTATTACACCTTTCTGATATACATATATATATATATATATATATATAACTTTGGGCTGTTAAATACGAGTTGGAAGATAAACATTAAATATAAAAACATTGCATGAATATCACAAAATTGCTTGCCTATTCACGAAATTGAATGCCCAAACGCTGACCGAAGAGTGTCTGCGTGCATCTGATTGGTATTTTCACGTTTTTCTAAATTTAATTGTATAACAAGAGCGTGCAATCGCATGCTCATGAAGTTAAATTATATGATCATTTCTGCTCTTTGAATGGTGATCTAGCTCGTCAATCAATTTCGTGCTAAATTGAATGAACCTATCGTTCATTCAGATGCTAAGTTTACATATTTGGGCGGGAAAACCTATATTAAAAAATACTTCTGGAACTGTTAAACAATGTGCAGCACATGGGGAAATGTACTTCCATTATCGCAGTTGCCGTAATATGGGAAAGATATGTTCAAATAAGAATGAGTTAACAAATGGGCCATTACTGAAAAATGTTAATTTTTAGCAAGCCAAGGAAAATGGTTGAACTTCCCACCTTCAAATAACTCAAACGTTCACTTTGCTCTGCAGTTCTATTGAATATTATGTTTTGTGCTGAAAGTTTTTTTTTGGACACTGCATGTACCATACTCACCTGCAGGCCCAGGATTGCTTGGAGAAGGAGTTTGTGGTGGGTTTTCACTGTCTATGAATAAAAAACATTATATTGACATATCATGGTTCAACGCCAAATTGGATTTATTTATTAGGCAAAATATACATATAATATATTTGTATTTTTCGACCTGCACAATATAATTTCCACACTTAGTATTTGCTTCTGTATACCAATTATTGGGTTATTTGTATGTGTTACGCAATGCTTGAAATATGGTAATATCAGGTTTTAGTCTTTGAAAAAGATTTTGAAAGAACAATGAACATGCAATCTTCTTTGACAGCTGAAACGTATCGGCCTATTAAGCTTAACTACACAATTCTATTTGTGCAGGAGGAAAATAATATAGCCTTACAAAATCCACGATATCTCTGGTTTGCATTGATGGATTTGCTTGATATTTTCACCAATTATAAACAGGACCATAGGCTTTAAAATAATATAAAATTTGATGTAATAATAATATAAATTTTGAGTATAAAATACTGATGTTTATAAAAAGGCACAATCATCCTCTTTAACTCAAACAAGTCAAAAATTCCGACAGAAGTGCTGGACACATGGCACAAGACACACATAATGCAAAACTGGTAAATATTCTCCGAGTTTCAATGAGTTCGTGTTTTCCTTAATTCCCCCAGTTTTCCGTAACGGAAAAAAAGGAAATCTTACTTTCCAGGATTTCCCTGATTTCCAGATTTTCTTTGAAGCCTCCATTCTGAAACTACGGTAAATATAACATTTTGTGACATGGACACTTCTTTACTAATTCAAATAAAAATCAAATCCTATTGTTTTAATCCTAATGACCTTGGCCTTTGTCTTATGGGGTCCAAACTTACAAGTTATACTAGCAAGCTACCTTCATTGTATCAAGGTTCAAGACATTCATGGACATACAATCTACATATCGCTGTGGAACCAAATGCACAGGCCACAGATATAGAATAAAAAGACTAGATCGGCAGAGCGTGCATACGCGCCATAGAGTGTGCACAAATTTTCCCGTTCCCGCATGGACGCTCTACGCACAGATTTGCATGGGGCAAAACGCACGTTGCGCGCAGCTACATTCCCGTAGTTTTGTGCAAAAACTTGCATTGTTATGTCCGTAAAGGTAACATTTTTTTACCAGTTGTTATTATGTATCCAGCAAAATTCAACCTGCTAAAAATTTCCAAATCAATGTCAGCTTATCTGATAAAATGTGTATAAGACATTAACGCAAAAAAAAACACAAATTAATTTATTCTATTTACTCGCGTCGTGTTTTACTATCATGCCCAAGGACAACCTATTGTGTTTCCCTTTGTCCCTCTAATATAACACTTTCCCATAGAATAAGCACATAACCATACGATCGAGGACCGATTTTAACAATAGGCACCGTCGTCCGAGGATCAAAGGCCTCTTTGTGCTCCTTTTGTTGTCTGTCCTCGAGCGTAATACAATACAATTGCGCACACACGCACACACGGACGGACAAGGCGGAAACAGTATGCCCCTTTGGCTTCGCCGGCGGGGCAAAAAAAAAAAACCGCTGTAGAACGAGGGTGATAGTTTGATGGTTTGATATTTTGATGTCGAATCATTTTCTGACTTAACTGTCATCTTTCTTTTCATTTGAGTTGTAACAGTCTCATCTCCACTGGTTGTGCTGTCTACCATACAAGGCCTCATCAAACCACATTATGAAAACATGATAGTAGACTGAATTATACTTACTTTGACAGCACTTCACCCGGATTAGGTAGATACATGTAATAAACAGTGCGCCTGCTACAAAACCAACAAGAAACATTGCAGGCAAAAGCCCACCTGCAGTCAAATAGGGAAAGGGGACAATGTGTGCATGCACATTTGTGACAACAGATTTCATTACAATAGCCCCTGAAAAATCATAAAATGTTACATAAAATTAACACAAATGTGCATTTCCAAGGATTGCATTCAAACAAAATCACATTGCATGGGCCCTTCAATTACACAACAAATTCTTTACGCAACAAAACTTGGCATATGTAACTACACTTGTAGATTTTAATTAATTTTAACATCTTGGATGAGGATTACCAAAGTTTTTACGATGGCTGTTTGTGTGCAATCAGTCACAAAACATTTGTCAAATCACCTACACCTGCTATTTTGAAAACAGTTTTGAACGACTTGCTTTGGGCTTCAACTCAATTCAGTAACGGCTAAAATAGCATTTCACTCCTTAAATTTACCTGAAATATAAAGCTGTGAATATTTTGTACAATAACCTTAGTTGATAAGTTTGGCTAAGAAATGCATTACAAGAATCATGATTAATCAAGAGAATAGTCCATTTTTGGTGTGCCTGTCATAACTTGCGCCACCTAAACTGACTGAGTTGTCATAATTTGTTGTGTCAGTCACATAATTACACACTGTGAGTAAAGATGAGATGATGCAAAAAAATGGAATGTGGCGTGACTTTATAACAATAAAAAGGTTCTCGTACACCACCGCATACAATTTTGCTGCTTTAGCTTTCTGTCCCTTCCATGCACTTATAGCAACTCACCAGGGTAACAATTATCAGGTCCTTCTTGCATTTCAGGAGTTAGGAGAGCTGGCTCTTCAGTAAATAATATGGGGGGAACAAGTGAAATGTTAAATTTGATTTTTCAAATTAAATCTTGAAAGCCAGTGAACTCATCCCTCATAATACAAATTTATCAATTAAGTTCACAATACCGTAGTATTGCTGGAACTTTCGAACACATTTTTGTCTTCCACACTAATTTGAATTCTTACATTCATGGGTGCAGCGGGACCGAGAGGGTTCAACCCGGCAAGGAGGGGGAAACTGATGAAGCTTACCAACGTCTGGTAGAGGCAGTCGTCATCAATCCACCGTTTAGATAAAAGAAAGGCGTGTAAACTGCCGCGATCCCTACGCAGTGAAGAGGTTACTGCGGTCACTGGAACATGCGATGCGGAGAAAGAGACCGGTATTCTCGGGAGAAAAATACTTTTCGATCCCTTGGTGGTGCCCCTTGCCTCTGTGACCCGGTGGGGCTGATCGAATTACCAAGCGACCCATTGGTGTCTAATGCAAAGCCCCGCTGGCACTCACAAAAATCAGGTTTGTGCTTTTTCAGAATAAAATTAATACATTTATGTGCGTCCTTTATACATGTAGTGCCATACTGCCCACTCTCTCGCCTGCATCGCAGCCCTTCACTTGGCCGAGGGCCTGGCGGGACACTGGCTTACGGACAATACAACGAGATCGCCATAGCATACGGCATCATCACTTCGCGCCAGCAATGTGTCCCTATTATGAGTGGTCACCATCTGCCGTTCTGCCGTTCATACACGGACGTCCGAACAAAGTTAACTAAACGAAATGCCTTTCAAAATTTCACCTCTTGTATTCGGCACTGGATGGGCTGGGCCACTCAAGTCGGTGCAGTTGTACTTTTCACAAACTGCAAAATAAAATAAAGCTCAGCTAAGAGGTGCATATGTTTTTTTCCCCCATGGTCTTTATAATGTACCGAAGACTACCCAATAGTTGAAAGCCATAGTCTATAACATTTGAGCAGATTCGCTGATTAATTATGCAAGACAAACGCATCTTGACCTCTAAAAATTTTGACCAATCAGCGGGGGCTTTCTATGTCGGGTCTTCGGTCATTCACCCGTGGTCACGTCTATAGACATGGATAAAAAAAAACACGCTAGACACGGCGACAAAGGCTATGGTCACGTGCGCTGTATTATGTTACGTATCAAGCGCGCGACTGTTGTTGTATTACAAAACACTGCATTCGAATTGACCAATCACAGTTGTATTTCTGATTGGGTATGAAATGACGTCACGGTCTAGTAAAACTCGACTCCAATTGGCTGAGGCGCGAGATCGCATCAATCTGCATGCTTTGCTATATCATACGTTATACAGGAGACTTGGCTCCGTGGATAACGGGTGATACTCAGACTAGTCTGTTGGCTGCGAAATGGACACACACGTATACAATATTAATACATGTACAATAAGTGGCAATAATTGTACTTTCTGAGCTATTCATTCAAGTTGGAATGACAGACACCCATTGGTTTACATACAATACGGCTGCAATAAACCTAAAGAACGATCTTTTCTAGATATTTAACTGCTGGTAGCTGAAGTCCGAAATGTTGGACGCCTCACCTTCACGTGGGATAGGCCAATCCCGGCAGCCACAAACCTTGTCTTTTTTTCCTGTCGCCTTTTCTACGACCTTTGACAAAAACGTGAAACAGAAATCATATATCAACGCAGTGCATGATGCATGTTTATAATCTGTGGGAACCAAGAATTGTTATGGGAGTTTTTTGGTCCAGAAATTTGGAAATGTTTTACAGGTGGACAGTTTCAATTTTCATTTAGCTCAGTTCTGTGAATAGGGCATATTCATCAGCGAGTGAGGAAGTTAGTACATGTACAAGGGTCATTTTCTGGATACAAACATCATGACAAACACGAGAAATATCATGTTTATTAAAGAAATTTAGTAATAGCCTCGACTCCATGGGCGCGTGCACGTTCCTCCCCTAACTCCTGGTTCCACTAACCCGCTGACCGGCTATAGAGTCTGAAAGTTGAGCCTGGTGGCACGCTTTTAGACCCCCGAATAAGAAAATTAGTGTATAAAAGCCTAAGTTTTTAAAAATAATTTTGGGTACATTGATTTTGTAAGTCTCCCATTCCAGAGGTTTTGATTGTGCAAGGCATTATGGAAGAAAGTGGCGCAGAAAGATCCTACCCATGGAAACGAGGTTGCCTTAGTAACTCTGTTTGAATACAAAGTGTAAAGATTATACACTCTAAAAACTGTGTTTTGCAATTAAATACAATTTTGCTATCACTTTGTACACATGTTTAGAAACTACACATTGTGTTCAATTCCTACATGTAAACATCAATGTTCAATTGTTAAACACTATCCATCCTCACTCTACACATGTTTACAAACTGAGAGCAAGAAAGTGTTTAGAAAAGTGTTTAAAGGGAATGTACATCATTGGCTTTTGCTGTAATTTTCAGAAATGAACTATTTGAGAGGTTAGTATAATAGATCAAATATTGTTACACTGACATTTTTGAAGTTTGGTGTTCGAAAAGGTTGGAAAAACCAAGAAAAACAAAAATGTTCAAGTAGTCTGGTTCCCTGACTCCACAAAAGATAAAATGGATCAATTTATAGATGATGAAAAATTGTAAGGCAAGGGAACCAGTCTAGCTGGCCTGCACCCTTTCATGAACATGTAACCAATAGCAAACAAAATTTGGACTGAAAAAAATGGTAAATTTGGAGCAGTAGTTGAAAAACAGTTAGGTTTTTCCAACGCTGGTCGGCCGACCACCATTGGAAATGTTTACAAAAATACCATTTTCTTGAAAATGACTTCACACCAGGTGCCATAATTTTACAAGATGCTTGAGACTGTCATTTACCAACATCCTAGTAAGGTATTTCGTAAAAACTTTGTAGTTTTATTTTTCGATGTTTGCAAATGTTGTATATTTCCTTTAATTGCTAATCACAGCTTTTGCAGTGTAGAAATGTAATTTTTGAATTGAAACAAATGGCATTGTTACAGCGCCCTCATTTTGTTCATGAATAATGGCCTTTATATTAAAATGAGATTACTGTGGTAAGCAGAGCCACCAAATTTGGCCCTGTTTTGGTAAAGAATGTAAGCACAAAATTACCTGTTCGTTATCTTTGCACACAGTAACATTACGACACTCCGTGCATCTATTCACGTAGGGCGCGAATGTGTCACTTGGGCAGCTTGGGCAAGACGTACTGCAACTGAAGAGAGAATATTGTCAAGGCCATTTTCATAAAAAAAATGGTAGGAAGTGTTGAATAACTCATATTATCTTCAAGCACACTTGAATCCTCGATCCTGATTGGTCGATCCATGGCAACAAGCCGTGCTACATATAACCATACCGCATGGCCACGGTCCATACCGCACTCTGCGTATTGCGCTATTCTAAGCCTACGTGACGCGATTAGTGCTGCACAATTCACTGTGAATTCAAAAGTTGCGCGTAGGTTACACAGCATGCGTGTTCCAACTTTACTGTGCGTCAAGTTTGCTTGAAGATAAATTTGTTATCGCGCTCGCGCTCGTGGAACACGGAAAATGTAGTGCGTCTGTGTCCCATATACCACTCGGCCTTCGGCCTCGTGGTATGTGGGACACAGACGCACTACATTATTCCGTGTTCCACTCGCGCTCGCAAGATAACTAATATTATCTTCCAGCAAACTTGAATCCTCGATCCTGATTGGTCGATCCATGGCAACAAGCCGTGCTACATATAACCATACCGCACGGCCACGGTCCATACCGCACTCCGCGTATTGCGCAATTCTAAGCCTACGTGACGCGATAAGTGCTGCACAATTCACTGTGAATTCAAAAGTTGCGCGTAGGTTACACAGCATGCGTGTTCCAACTTTACTGTGCGTCAAGTTTGCTTGAAGATAAATTCGTTATCACGCTCGCGCTCGTGGAACACGGAAACTAATGTAGTGCGTCTGCGTCCCACATACCACTCGGCCTTCGGCCTCGTGGCATGTGGGACAAAGACGCACTACATTATTCCGTGTTCCACTGTAAAGATGTCTCCTATACAAAAGAAAGTTGTACACTTTGCAAACAACTGTATTTACAACTGTAGTAACTGTATTATATTGCTAACGAACCGAACTAGTAATTGAAGTTGAATCTTTTGGTGAGCTGTACAAGTTTCCCCGAATTTTGTTTTAGGTGCATAATAATAAAACACAATTCGGCAACTGAATATGCATGAGGTATAGTAAAACAAATATAACATGGTTTATTTCGGGTGGACAGTCGATATTAGCTCCCCTTGGTATTGGAAGTTGACAAACTAGTTCCCTCGGCTTCGCCTCGGGAACTAGTTTGTCAACTTCCAATACCTCGGGGAGCGAATATCGACTGTCCAACCTCAAACCATGTTATATTTGTATATCATCTGTCACCGAATAAAATTATTCTTTCCACTGCACGAACGTGTAACATTCATTATTTGTTTTATATAACACCTACACTTGCGCGCGCTTCGCCGAATAAAACAAAAAAAGAAACTATACGCAATTTTCCAAAGGTGCGTCTTAAGACCCACCGTTGTAGTATAGTATGCACATTCCTAAAACATTTGCCCCAACTATGAATTGAATTGACCTATCGCGTTAACGAAACTTGTGAAATACTGTCCAATTACATGATATACAAATAGACACGGAACGCAAAAAATCTGAGACGAACAAAACTTAGTGTAGAAAAATTCCATAGGGTTGTCTAAGGGGAGTGGCTAACTCGCAAACGGCGATAGGTCAATTTATTGAGTTAAGCACGGCAATGGTACGGCGTTTAGAACAGTACCATGCCACTGCCATTCGGAACGACGATAGGGTGGCAGCTTTGTCGCCCTAAAGGGGCACGTTGCCGTGCTGAATTCAATTTGCCGAACCAAAATGGTTCTAATCGCCGTGCTATCGCCGTGCCGAATTTAAAAAAAAAGGTCAAAATAATTTAGCTCGGCCCTGTAGTAGTATGGCGTCTGAAACTGGCCAAACTTACCCATTCTTGCTATCACACTCCTGCTTGTAATAGGTTCCTTTAAGACAGAAGCAATTACTTGTTGGGGTTCCCAGACAGAGAGTCTCACTGCCATCTCCATCACATTCTTGCTTTTCTGGGGGCTAAAAAAATGTAAGACCTACATTTCCTCAAAGAGCATAGACAATGAAGTCCACCAATATCACAAATCTGTCACAAGTCATGCATCATAAGGTCAATTCCAGCATTACATAACATGTATGCCCAAACAAAGCGTTTAAGAGGACAGTAAATAAAGCTAACAATGGTGGGAGAGGACCTCTCCCAGTGCCATAGACAAGGGAGGAGTGTGGGTGGGTGACCCACACCCCCTCCCTTGTCTATGGCGCTATTGACATGCTAGGACTATATTTAACTCTGCCTTAATAAGCTAGGATGTAAGTTTGTTTCAAAATATGAGCTAAAAAAAATGTAAATGTCTTTCTTCATTGGAGGGGGGGGGGGAGGAGAGGAATCTGTGTGTAAGTGTTACATTTGCTTATTTTTTTGTAAAGATGCATTCCCGATGCTATTTGCAAGTTATATCTCAAAAAAGATATGTTTTTTTCCGATTGTTATTCACTTTTGAATTAGACATAGAACGAAAAAAAAAATCCACCGACGTTTAGCTATTGATTTTTTCTTCAAAATTCAATTGATTGGATTTGTGCAAAATGAAAGCCATTTTTCAAAAGGTTGCAGGTCCCCCCCACACTAATCGGAATAAAGTTGTTGTTTTTTAAACCAAAACATACAATTGAAAATTTGTCAGGAGAAAACTTACTGTTACCATGGTACCTGTACTTCCGTCAAGACCAGTTAGTAGGAAAGTGGGCACCACAACAATGAGAATTCCGGTGAAAGACATTATGCCACGACTCAACATAGCTGCAGCTGTAATCATTCAGGAAGCGCTGCTGGAATATCAACCTAGATTGTGCACGGAATGGTTAAATGTTAATCAATGCACATATTCAACAAAACATATTTAGCTGTTTCGGTGACACACCCAAACAGCTCTTGTTTTCATTAAGATTTGTTTTTCCTTTTTCCCCCTCCTTTTTCAGATTTTTCAGACTTTTTCTCCATAGGTTTAACACACGTTTCTTCTACCAGTCCACTTGGGCACTTATGCGATTGATTTCAGACTTGGTACATACTTAGAACACCACCCACAGATGGTCCTAGAATAAATTCATGATTGTGACGTCATCAGGTGTCGGGTTACGTCACATTAAAGATGCAATTTTTCCCCATATATTTTATACACGTTTTAAAACACTCTATTTTGGCACTTTCATAACTTCGATCGACATTATACTTGGTACACACTTAGACCACTACCCATAGATGGTCCTGGAAGAAAGTCGTTATTGTGACGTCATGAGGTGTCAGAATACGTCACAATGAAGATGCATTATTTCCCTATTGGTTTTGTACACGTTTTTCTTCAAACCATACACTTTTCCACTTCCATATGTCTGATTGACTTTACAATTGTCAGACACTAGTAAGACCAGAAGCCATTTACAGTGTTTTGTTGTTCTCTAATGAGAAAGGCTCCTAATCCTAAGTACACCTTTTACCAAATTTTAACCCCTTTTTTTCTTACGATTTAGGGCATGAACCCATATAGTGAGTGTCCCATATAGCCTGCTCTACAGGTTGAGTAAAAAAAAAAGCGGAACCCAAAACTAAAAACAGTGTATTTCGGATTTTAAAAAATATGTAGCACCAAGAATAATTATGACTGGAAAGTAAATTTCACAACCTACCGGTACTTTTAGATGAAAACAATTCCTCAAATTGCTTAATCCGTTCAAAGTTTATCACCACGATCACCATTTAAACACAATGACCCGGGGGGGGGGGGAGGGGGGGGGGGGGCGGGGGTCTTTAAATCGTAAAGTGGAACTTTTTATGGCTTCGCGCCAGCCGTTAATGCTTGGGGTCAAGAGCCCTCTTAAGGGCCCCGGAAAATTAATGGATTCTAGATGCTCTGTGGTTCAATCTCAGGTAATTGCTGGCCACTTTTCCCTGACTTTTTGTATGAAATGTGCTCGTGCTTAGGGAGATTGGGGTGGGTCATTAAAGTTATATAACATCACAAAAATCACATCAAAACTGTAACTTTACTCTCTTCCGAGATTTTCACTCTTTAGCTTGATACATGATTTTTAGTCGTCACTAAGAATGACTTTTTATAAACTTAAGACGTGATCGTTCTAGGCCAATGAAGATACAGTATTCAAGACAGAGGTATAACAAACCTCATTATTCATTTGTACATACAGTGCGAATTAAAGGAGCACTTTAATAAACCAATTGTGATTTGTTAATAACTGTTGTGTGTTCCTTTTACTATACAGTAAGTGTACATGTATATGTATCAGACAATCCTTGCTCGTTGGTATACCTCCAACAAACGGACAGGCCTGGAACAGTACATCAGTTTTCCGTTTGTGACAAATCCCCCGTGTGTATAAGTTATAACCCTTCATATACATTAAAGAATAATAAATAGCTTTGTGGGAATAATATCCTAGGGCTGGTAACCCCGCAAGTATGAGCCCAACAACAAAACCGCCACATGTATACACCCTACAGCTTGGGACCGATAATTACCTCACAACTACTGGGCAAAATTAAGGTAATTATGTATACGCTAATTAATAACTAATGTATATGTATTAGATCACGCCTCTCTGTATCCCAACAATTAAGATGTAAAAACAAATAATAATAACAATAACTAGAGTTTGAGGACAAACACACAGTGTTGGGCTAGAGGTTTGGCTTTTTCGCATTGTTGATTATTGTTGTTGATTGTTGATGTTGGTTGTTGATGTTGATGTTGATTGTTGATGTTGATTGTTGATTATAGTTGATGGTAGTTGTTCATGTTGAAGTCGATTGTTGATTGTTGATAATTGATTGTTGATATTGATTAACAATTATTGATGTAGATTGTTGATGATTGTTGATGTTGATTGTTGATTGTTGATCTTGATTTTTTTTGTTAATGATTGTTGATGTTAATTGTTGATTGTTGATGGTGATTGTTGATGTTGATTACTGATGTTGGTTATTGATGTTGAATGTCAGATTGTTGATGTTAATTGTTGATAGTTGATGTTGTTGAATGTTGATGTTGATTGTTAATTTTGATTGTTGATTGCTGATGTTGATTGTTGATGTTAATATTGATTGTTGATGTTGATGTTGATTGTTGATATTGATTGTTGATTGTTGATTGTGATTTTGATTGTTGATGTTGATTGTTGATGTTGCTGTTGATCGTTGATGTTAATGTTGATTGTTGATGTTGATGTTGATGTTGATGTTGATGTAGATTGTTGAATGTTGATGTTGATTGTGGATGCTGCTGTTGATTGTTGATGTTAATGTTGATTGTTGATGTTGATTGTTCATGTTGATTGTTGATGCTGCTGTTGATTGTTGATGTTAATGTTGATTGTTGATGTTGATGTTGATTGTTGATGTTGATTGTTGATTTTTGATGTTGATTGTTGTTGTTGATTGCTGATGTTGATTGTTGATGTTGATTGTTGATTGTTGATGTTGATTGTTGATGTTGATTGTTGATGTTAATGTTGCTTGTTGATTTTGCTGTTGATTGTTGATGTTGATTGTTGATGTTGATTGTTGATTGTTGATGTTGATTGTTGATATTAATTTTGATTGTTGATTGTTGATGTTGATTGTTGATGTTGCTGTTGATTGTTGATGTTAATGTTGATTGTTGATTGTTGGTGTTGATTGATGATGTTAATGTTGATTGTTGATGTTGGTTGTTGATGTTGCTGTTCATTGTTGATGTTGATTATTGAAGTTGATGTTGATTGTTGATGTTAATGTTAATGTTGATTGTTGATGTTGATTGTTGATGTTGATGTTGAGGGTTGAGGGTTGAAAAATAGCGAGTGGAGTAATTATACAAAGAATAGTAAAAAAAAAGAGTCAGGTGAGGATTTGCACGCGCGTATGCTGCTGTACTGTAAACTTATCTAGTACAACTGTTACAAAAACCCATTAAATAGCTCATATCTCTAAAAGTAAAGGTCGCACACCCTTGGCGCAATACAAGATATTGCTTGCCATACCCTCTTTACCCCAATGCGCATGTTTTTAAAAGCGCCCAATTTTAAAAGCGCCCAATTAAAAAAAAGCGCCAAATTGGGCGCTTTTGCCAGCCCAATTTTTGAGTATCATATGACGGGAAGTTCCCTTTTACGCAATCGCAGCACACTGTTTTTGGTGATTTTCCCTTTGTACGCAATTATCCCCATTTGCGGTACACACAATGTACGTGGCATTAAAAGAGCATTTCTATGCGTAGGCTTGTTCAACTTCAAACTTCAAGGGGGCTGCAGGGCATCTTCTAGTAAATTTATTGTAACGAAACCTTGGGAAGTTTTAGACCTATTATTAAAGTGCCATTTAAAGCACAAAACTGGATTATATCTTTGACGGTTGATTTTTTAGCAATTTTCAAAGGAAAAGTGGTGTTTTCATTGTAACTTCCGGTCTGATGACGTAATCATTTTTTTTTTCGCGCACAGGTCTTGTCTGCATTAAGGTCATTACGTGTATTAATTTTGAAGCGATTACCACAAATTTCGCTACAGACATCAACTGAAAATGCGTTTTGGACATTTTTTAACCTGCCGCCAGAGGGCGCTCGAACACTTAATGGCATCACCGATCATTTTTTTTGGAAAGATCAACCCACCCACAGGCTAACATCGTTAAAAGCAAGTTCATACCTTAGGCACTTCTGGTTTCGACCGGAAGGAAGGGTTATGTATTATCATGTCGATTCCCGCAAAATTCAAGTTCCGGTCTCTCACGGTTGATTTTATATTGAATTTCAAACATTAAATTTATTATTTTTTGAAGTGACGTCACGTGACCCATGATGACGTCATTATGACGTAATTGCAAAAAAAATCATCTTCAGTGGGTTGTGTTTTCATGTATTGACAATTGAAGTTCATATCACTTTTCATGTTGACAAACAGTTCTGGAGAAGAATTTTGCTGAGAAGAACTAAAAAAACCACCAAAAAAAACCAATAATGGTAAACTCTTACAATAACAATAGGTGTTGGGCTCAGGCCCAACACCTAATAACTAGAGCTATGTCTGTTCGATGAACAGAACATAGGGCTTTTCCGTATTTTTTTTTTTTGGGGGGGGGTTGTCCATATGCAATTAGATACCGTAGTTAGAGGACTAAATTCTTCACATACATGTATAGGACTTCAAAATTTACACCTTTTAACATGACGTCACAAGTCCCGCAATGACGTCATCGTAACAACACCATAAATCCCATGAAAGAAAGTGTAACATTTTGTTAGCGGAATAAAATCTTAAATATTAAAAAAAACATAACAATATCAACCGATAATGTCATGACGACGTCATTTCAAATTTTGTATACTTGTGACATTATCTACCTATCCACAAAGTTTCAGGAGGATGGGAACCTCTGTTATATGTGTTTTGGAAATTCCCGGTTTTGATAACGTCATCGTGACGTCACAAATTAAAGAAAAAATGTGTATACGTAACAAACAAAATACAAAAGGAATTTTGAATTTTTCATGTTGCGTTCGTGAGATACGGCTTAAAGGTCCAAAAATTCAAAAATTCATATAAAATCGCACGATTAGGTCATCATGACGTCACCTCATTTTTTATCAATAACACATCGCAGTCTACCGACACACCGAGTTTCAACCCAATCGAACTTACTGTTCTGTAGATATAGGACTTCAAAATATGCACGTTTGTGATGACGCCACTTGTCCCATGATGACGTTATCATAATAATACTTGTCAGTCCACCTATTTTTTTATTGTAGTCTTGATGTGCACCAAGTTTGACGTTAATCCAATGAAACAAAGTGTAAAATTTTGTAAAATGCAATAAAATTTTAAATATTTAAAAAATCATAAAAAAATCAACCGATGACGTCATGGTGACGTCTTTTCAGATTTTGCATACTTGTGACACCATCTACCTATCCATATATGTTGCGTTCGTGAGATATGGCTTAAAGCTCCAAACATTCAAAACATTATATTAAATCGCATGATGACGTCATCGTGACGTCACCTCAATTTTTACCTATAACACATCCCGGTTTACCAACAAACCGAGTTTCAACCCAATCGGATTGACTGTTCTGTAGATATAGGCCTTCCAAATATGCACGTTTGTGATGACGTCACGTGACCAATGATGACGTAATCATGACGTCACTCTTCGAGACACAACTTCACCATATGGTCTTTACCTGAGATAAGTGTCATTGGAAAAGGACTTTGTTTTAGGTCTATAGTGGCGGGTACCAAAAACGTGTACAAAGTCAATGGGATTTGGGGTGGACCCAAAAAGATCAAAAGAAGAAGAAAACTAGAAATTGTGGTTGTGAACAACCACAGAGCTGTTCCCAATATTGATCATCTGTTGGAACGATAGACATAAAACTAGAGATTTATGTCTGTTTGCAACAGGACATAGGGCTTTTCCGCAATATGATATGTTTTTATCAATAATACGTCCCTGACTATGCATGAACATAAAATCTGTCAAAGTTAGCCGGAAATCGGCTAAAACGGTCACTGTGGACAGGATTTGACCTCCGCAACACGTGCGCTGCGCGCTGACTGACATACGATATGTATAACGTACGTGCATGTACATGTACATTGTGGACGTCCTGTGCATGTTTTAAAGCAGAGGTATTGTCAACCTGAAGTTTTAAGCGTGCGCAAAGCATGTCTGAGTTCGCTTATTGCCTCGAAGCTTTGAAATGTTTTAGACCTACCCTTCAATCGACAATTAAAGTAAAAACTAATATAAAAACTGCCCTGGTTGATTTTTCATGAATTTTCAAAGGAAAAATGGTCTTTTCATTATAACTTCCGGTCTGATGACGTCATACACCTAAAACCTCGCAACCGTCTTAGGTGGGTCAAGGTCATCATATACACCAATATTTAGGCAATTCCGACAAACTTCGCCACAGACATCTATTCAAAATACATTTTTGAAAATGTTCAACCTGTCGCTAGAGGGAGCTCGAAGATTGCATGACGTCATCGGTAGATGATTTGAAGAATACTATCAGCCAAGAGACTAACACCGTTAAAAGCAGTTCATATCTATTACCATTTTTAAATAATAAGCCACTTCCGGTTTTGGCCTTTTTCGACCGGAAGCAAGGGTCACGTGATTTCACGCACACTGAATGAAATAAAGACCTTAACCTACTCTACCACTTGCCGGCAACAGAATGCTGCGGACGCGTACGGTTGATTTCTTATGCATTTTTGAATATTAAAAGTGATTTTTTAAAATTTCTGTGTACAAAGTCTATGGGAAAAATTAAATATTCAAAATTCTATAATAAATCACGTGATGACGTCAGCATGACGAAAAATTTCGGCACACATCTTCAGATGATGGTTAATGACTATGCTGAGTTTAAAGTTGATCGGATGTAAAATAATTGCCAAAGTGGCTTGTACTATAAAAACGTGTACAAAAAGTGGAAAAAGAAAAAGAAGAAACTAGAGATCTATGTCTGTTTGCAACAGAACATAGGGCTTTTCCGCATTATGATTTTTTTAATCAATAATATGCCCTGAATATGCATGAACATAAAATCTGTCAAAGTTAGCCGAAAATCGGCTAAAACGGTCACTGTGGACAGGATTTGACCTTAGCAACACGTGTGCTGCGGGCTGACTGACGGTGTATGTACGTATGTACAACGTGTGTGCATGTGCTATACACATTGTGGAAGTCCTGTGCATGTTTTCAGCTCTCTACCGCAACTTGCGTAAGGATATTTTTTTCCGACGTCGCGTCAACTGTGTGAACAATTTGACAAGCTGGGAACTTGGCACTGTTGATTCAAAAATTTACGCTATCATTTAATGGGCAATTCAAGATTATATCTATACGGATTGATTTGTTAGCAATTTTTGAACAAGAAAAGGTCTTTTCAACTGAACTTCTGGTCTGATGACCTCATACGCCTAAAACTTCGCACACGTCTTAAGTGGGTCAAGGTCATCATATACACCAATATTTAGGCGATTCCGACAAACTTCGCCACAGACATCTATTCAAAACACATTTTTGAAAATTTTCAACCTGTCGCTAGAGGGCGCTCGAAGATTGCATGACGTCATCGGTAGATGATTTGAAGAATACTATCGGCCAAGAGACTAACACCGTTAAAAGCAAGTTCATATCTATTACCACTTTCAAATGATAAGCCACTTCCGGTTTTGGCCTTTTTCGACCGGAAGCAAGGGTCACGTGATTTCACGCACACTGAATGAAATGAAGACCTCAACCTATTCTAGCACTTGCCGGCAACAGAATGCTGCGGACGCGTACGGTTGATTTCTTATGCATTTTTGAATATTAAAAGTGTCACAATTTAATTGCCTATAAATAAACACCGGATGACGTCATCATGACGTCATCATTACACAATGTTGTTTAAATTAGGGTCTTTGCTTGGACAAAGATTGGTGTAAATGAATTACTGGCAAAGAGTAAAAAATGCCCTTTGAAAAGCGACAATGTTTTTTTAATTTCTGTGTACAAAGTCTATGGGAAAAATTAAATATTCAAAAATCTATAATAAATTAGTCGATGACGTCACCATGACGTCAATCTTCGCGACACATCTTTGCTATAGGGACTATGCTTATGCAAACTTTGCATGATGTATGACAAAGATTTAGGCCAAAAGTGGTGAGCAGAAAAATCGTGTACAAAGTCTATGGGATTTAGGCGACAAAAAGAAGAAGAAAGAAAAACTAGAGGTCTATGTCTGTTTGCAACAGAACATAGGGCTTTTCCGTATTATGATTTTTTTAATCAATAATATTCCCTGAATATGCATGAACATAAAATATGTCAAAGTTAGCCGAAAATCGGCTAAAACGGTCACTGTGGACAGGATTTGACCTCGGCAATACGATGTATGTGCGTGTGTACAAGGTCTTTGCTTGGACAAAGAGTGATCTAAATAAATTACTGGCAAAGAGTCGAAAACGCACTTTGAAAATCGACAAATAATTTTAAATTGTTTGATGACGTCATCGTGACGTCACTTCGAACTTTGCATACTAGTATGGTTAACTACCTACCCACCAAGATTCATGACAATTGGACCTTTCCTTATATGAGTTTTGAAAAATCGCATTTTGATGACGTCATGATGACGTCACACATTTTTCAAGTTTTGTGCGAATAGCTATTACATAACAGACCAAATGCAAAAAAGGAATTTTGCATTTTGCATGTTGCGTTCGGGAGATATGGCTAAAAGGTCCAAAAAAATTAATATTCATATAAAATCTCAGGATGCCGTCATCATGACGTCACCTCATTTTTAATCTATAACACATCCTGGTATTGCCACATACCAAGTTTCAACCCAATCGGACTTACATTTCTGTAGATATAAGACTTCACAATATGTACATAAATTTTCAAAAATCAATAAAAAAAATTAGGTGATGACGTCATCGTGACGTCATAGTCTTGGCATAATTTTTGTATGAGGGTCTTCCTTGGCTGTAACTTTGATGACGATTCCAGATCGCCAAGTTATAAAAATGGTGGCTTGAAAACGTGTACAAAGTCAATGGGTTAAAAATCCCACAGCAGAAAAACTGCACCTTTAAATACGTGATTTGCCTTTAAACTGAAACATTTTTATAACATATTACTTGATATTCTGACTCTTGGGAATATTTTCAATTAAATGGCAAACGTAAAAAAATACGATTTCTTTTTCCTTCTCATAGTAATACTTGGCCGAAGTTCAGAACTACTCAGTAAGATATATCAGTGTTGTGTAGGAAAAGACTTGTGGAGAAAGCTGTGTACAAAGTCGATGAGAAAAATTAATTATTCATGAATCCATAATAAATCACTTGATGATGACGTCATCATGATGTCATAGTCTTGGCATAATTTTTGTATGAGGGTCTTCCTTGGCTGTAACTATGATGACGATTCCAGATCGCCAAGTTATGAAAATGGTGGCTTGAAAACGTGTACAAAGTCAATGGGTTAAAAATCCCACAGCAGAAAAACTGCACCTTTAAATGCGTGATTTTCCTTTAAACTGAAACATTTTCATAAAATATTACTTGCTATTCTAACTCTTGGGAATATTTTCAATCAAATGACAGGCGTAAAAAAATACGATTTCTTTTTCCTTCTCATAGTAATTCTCAGCCGAAGTTCAGAACTACTCAGTAAGATATATCAGTGTTGTATAGGGAAAGACTTGTGGAGAAAGCTGTGTACAAAGTCTATGAGAAAAATTAATTATTCATAAATCCATAATAAATCACTTGATGACGTCACCATGACGTCACTCTTCGGGACACATCTTGGCTATAGGGACTATGCTTATGCCACCTTTCAATGATATCTGACAAAGATTAATGCCAAAAGTGCTATAATACGTCCCTGTCTATGCGCATGCATGAACATAAAATCTGTCAAAGTTAGCCGAAAATCGGCTAAAACGGTCACTGTGGACAGGATTTGACCTCGGCAACACGTGCGCTGCAGGCTGACTGACATAGGATGTATGTGCCTATGTACAACGTACGTGCATGTACATGTACATTGTGGACGTCCTGTCCTGTGCATGTTTTGAAGCAGAGGTATTGTCAACTTGAAGTTTTAAGCGTGCGCAGGGTATGTTCGAGTTCGCTTATCGCCTCGAAACTTTAAAATGTTTTAGACCTACCCTTCAATCGACAATTAAAGTAAAAACAAATATGAAAACTGCCATGGTTGATTTTTCAGGAATTTTCAAATGAAAAAGGGTCTTTTTATTATAACTTCCGGTCTGATGACGTCATTCGCCTAAAACTTCGCACACGTCTTAAGTGGGTGAAGGTCATCATATACACCAATATTTAAGCGATTCCGACAAACTTCGCCACAGACATCTATTCAAAATACATTTTTGCTAATTTTCAACCTGTCGCTAGAGGGCGCTCGAAGATTGCATGACGTCATCTGTAGATGATTTGAAGAACACTATCGGCCAAGAGACTAACACCGTTGAAAGCAAGTTCATTTCTATTACCACTTTCAAATAATAAGCCACTTCCGGTTTTGGCCTTTTTCGACCGGAAGCAAGGGTCACGTGATTGCACGCACACTGATTGAAATGAAGACTTTAACCTACTCTACCACTTGCCGGCAACAGAATGCTGCGGACGCGTACGGTTGATTTCTTATGCATTTTTAAATATTAAAAGTGTCACAATTTAATTGCCTATAAATAAACACAGGATGACGTCATCATGACGTCATCATTACACAATGTTGTTTGAATTAGGGTCTTTGCTTGGACAAAGATTGGTGTGAATGAATAACTGGCAAAGAGTCGAAAATGCCCTTTGAAAAGCGACAACTTTTTTAAAATTTCTGTGTACAAAGTCTATGGGAAAAATTAAATATTCAAAAATCCGTAATAAATTAGTCGATGACGTCACCATGACGTCACTCTTCGGGGCACATCTCTGCTAT
Source organism: Patiria pectinifera (assembly GCA_029964075.1). Taxonomy (NCBI): domain Eukaryota; kingdom Metazoa; phylum Echinodermata; class Asteroidea; order Valvatida; family Asterinidae; genus Patiria; species Patiria pectinifera. The sequence goes on from CM057134.1 coordinate 12,783,242, forward strand.
AAGGACTATGACTATGCTAACTTTGAATGACGTATGACAAAGATAAATGTCAAAAGTGGCACTGAGAAAAAACGTGTACAAAGTCTATGGGATTTAGGCGACAAAAAGAAGAAGAAGAAGAAAGAAAACTAGAGCTGTATGTCTGTTTGCAAACAGAACACAGGGCTTTTTCGCATTTTACAAATATTTGTTTCGTTTGTCCTTTTGCAGTCACTTTTCAGAGTGCTTCATGCAGTTAAAGGTTGTTCAAAACGCTTAGAATATTTCCTAAAGTATAATTTTATCAAATGATGTCATTTGCCCTGCAATGACGTCATCCTTAAGAACCTTCTCAATGCACATTTTGTCATTGTGATTTTGGTTTGAACCAAGTTTAATGTCAATCCGATGAAAGAAAGTGTGTAATTTGTGGAAGCAGAATAAAATTATAAATATCTAAAAATTATAAAAACCAAACGATGACGTCATCGTGACGTCACTTTAAACTTTGTATACTAGTACCATTATTCACCTACCCACTAAGTTTCATGACAGTCAGACCTTTCCTTATATGTATTTTGAAAAATCGCATTTTTATGACGTCATAATGATGTCAGATTTTTTTTTCAAACTTTTGTGCAAATACCTTTTAACTAACAGACCAAATACACAAAGAATTTTGAATTTTGCATGTTTCGTGAGATATGGCTAAAAGTTCAAAAACTTCAAATATTTATATAAAATCTCCGGATGACGTCATCATGGCGTCACCTAATTTTTTTTTTACCTATAACACATCCCAGTCTAGCCACATACCAAGTTTCAACCCAATCAGACTTACAGTTCTAGATATAGGACTTCATAATATGCCCGTAAATTTTCAAAAATCAATAAAAAAAATAGGTGATGACGTCATCATGACGTCATAGTCTTGACATAATTTTTGTATGAGGGTTTTCCTTGGCTGTAACATTAATGACGATTCCAGATCGCCAAGTTATAGAAATGGTGGCTTGAAAACGTGTACAAAGTCAATGGGCTAACACGTGTACAAAGTTAATGGGCTAAAAAAAATCCCACTGCAGAAAAATTGCACTTTTAAATTTGTAATTTGCCTTTTGAACTGAAACATTTTTATGAAATATTACTTGATATTCTGACCCTTAGGAATATGTTCAATCGAATGACAGCGCGAAAAAAATAATACGATTTCTCTTTCCTTCTCATAGTAATTCTCGGCTGAAGTTCAGAACTACTCAGTAAGATATCAGTGTTGTATAGGAAAAGACTTGTGGAAAATCCCACTGCAGAAAAACTGCACCTTTAAATACGTAACATAGGGCTTTTCGGCATTATGATTGTTTATTAAACGTCCCTGACTATGCGCATGCATCAACATAAAATCTGTCAAAGTTAGCCGAAAATCGGCTAAAACGGTCACTGTGATGTGGACAGGATTTGACCTCGGCAACTCGTGCTCTGCAGGCTGACTGACATACGATGTATGTGCGTAACGTACATGTACGTGTATGTACATGTACATACAGACGTTCTGTGCATGTTTAAGAGCAGAGGTATTGTCAACCTGAAGTTTTAAGCGTGCGCAGGGCATGTCCGAGTTCGCTTATTGCCTCGAAGCTTTCAAATGTTTTAGACCTACCCTTAAATCGACAATTAAAGTAAAAACTAACATAAAAACTGCCATGGTTGATTTTTTAGGAATTTTCAAATGAAAAAGGGTCTTTTTATTATAACTTCCGTTCTGATTACGTCATTCGCCTAAAACTTCGCACACGTCTGAAGTGGGTCAAGGTCATCATATACACCAATATTTAGGCGATTCCGACAAACTTCGCCACAGACATCTATTCAAAATACATTTTTGAAAATGTTCAACCTGTCGCTAGAGGGCGCTCGAAGATTGCATGACGTCATTGGAAGATGATTTGAAGAATACTATCACCCAAGAGACTAGCACCGTTAAAAGCAAGTTCATATCTATTACCATTTTCAAATAATAAGCCACTTCCGGTTTTGGCCTTTTTCGACCGGAAGCAAGGGTCACGTGATTTCACGCACACTGAATGAAATAAAGACCTCAACCTACTCTACCACTTGCCGGCAACAGAATGCTGCGGACACGTACGGTTGATTTCTTATGCATTTTTAAATATTAAAAGTGTCACAATTTAATTGCCTATAAATACACACCGGATGACGTCATCATGACGTCATCATTACACAATGTTGTTTGAATTAGGGTCTCTGCTTGGACAAAGATTGGTGCAAATGAATTACTGGCAAAGAGTCAAAAATGCCCTTTGAAAATCGACAATTTTTTCTAAATTTCTGTGTACAAAGTCTATGGGAAAAATTAAATATTCAAAAATCTATAATAAATCACTTGATGACGTCACCATGACGTCACTCTTCGGGACACATCTTTGCTATAGGGACTATGCCTGTGGTAACTTTCAATGATGTATGACAAAGATTAATGCCAAAAGTGGCACTGAGAAAAAACGTGTACAAAGTCTATGGGATTTTGGCGACAAAAAGAAATAAAAAAAAAAACTAGAAATTGTGGTTGTGAACAACCACAGAGCTGTTCCCAATATTGATTAACTGTTGAACCCATAGAAATATAAGTAGAGATCTATGTCTGTTTGCAACAGAACATAGGGCTTTTCCGCATTATGATTTGTTTTTATCAATAATACGTCCCTGACTATGCATGAACATAAAATCTGTGAAAGTTAGCCGGAAATCGGCTAAAACGGTCACTGTGGACAGGATTTGACCTAAGCAACACGTGCGCTGTGCGCGGGCTGACTGGCATACGATATGTACAATGTATGTGCATGTACATGTACTGTACATTGTGGACGTCCTGTGCTTGTTTCAAAGCAGAGGTATTGTCAACCCGAAGTTTTAGGCGTGCGCAGGGCATGTCCGAGTTTGCTGATTGCCTCAGAGCTTTCAAATGTTTTAGACCTACCCTTCAATAGACAATTAAAGTAAAAACTAATATAAAAACTGCCATGGTTGATTTTTTAGGAATTTTCTAAGGAAAAAGGGTCTTTTCATTATAACTTCCGGTCTGATGACGTCATACATCTTAAACTTCGCACACGTCTTAAGTGGGTCAAGGTCATCATATACACCAATATTTAGGCGATTCCGACAAACTTCGCCACAGACATCTATTCAAAATACATTTTTGAAAATTTTCAACCTGTCGCTAGAGGGCGCTCGAAGATTGCATGACGTCATCGGTAAATAATTTGAAGAATACTATCAGCCAAGAGACTAACACCGTTGAAAGCAAGTTCATATCTATTGCCACTTTCAAATAATAAGCCACTTCCGGTTTTGGCCTTTTTCGACCGGAAGCAAGGGTCACGGGATTTCACGCACACTGAATGAAATAAAGACCTCAACCTACTCTACCACTTGCCGGGAACAGAATGCTGCGGACGGGTATGGTTGATTTCTTATGCATTTTTACAAATTAAAAGTGTCACAATTTAATTGCCTATAAATAAACACTGGATGACGTCATCATGACGTCATCATTACACAATGTTGTTTGAATTAGGGTCTTTGCTTGGACAAAGATTGGTGTAAATAAATTACTGGCAAAGAGTCGAAAATCCCCTCTGAAAATTGACATTTTTTTTTAAATTTCTGTGTACAAAGTCTATGGGAAAAATTAAATATTCAAAAATCTATAATAAATCACGTGATGACGTCAGCATGACGAAAATTTTCGGCATACATCCTCAGATGATGGTTAATAACTATGCTGAGTTTAAAGTTGATCGGATTTCAAATACTTGCCAAAGTGGCTTGTAGAATAAAAACGTGTACAAAACCTATGGGGAAAAGTGGAAAAAGAAAAAAAAAAAGGAAACTAGAAATTGTGGTTGTGAACAACCACAGAGCTGTTCCCAATATTGATTATCTGTTGGACCCATAGACATATAAGTAGAGATCTATGTCTGTTTGCAACAGAAGATAGGGCTTTCCGCATAATGATTTGTTTTTAACAACGTCCCTGACTATCACTATGCATGAACATAAAATCTGTCAAAGTTAGCCGGAAATCGGCTAAAACGGTCACTGTGGACAGGATTTGACTTCAGCAACACGTGCGCTGCGCGCGGGCTGACTGACATACGATATGTACAACGTACAATGTACGTGCATGTACATGTACATTGTGGACGTCCTGTGCATTTTTTAAAGCAGAGGTATTGTCAACCTGAAGTTTCAAGCGTGCGCGGGGCATGTCCGAGTTTGCTTATTGCCTCGAAGCTTTGAAATGTTTTAGACCTACCCTTAAATAGACAATTAAAGTAAAAACTAATATAAAAACTGCCATGGTTGATTTTTCAGGAATTTTCTAAGGAAAAAGGGTCTTTTCATTATAACTTCCGGTCTGATGACGTCATACACCTTAAACTTCGCACACGGCTTAAGTGGGTCAAGGTCATTATATACACCAATATTTAAGCGATTCCGACAAACTTCGCCACAGACATCTATTCAAAATACATTTTTGAAAATTTTCAACCTGTCGCTAGAGGGCGCTCGAAGATTGCATGACGTCATCGGTAGATGATTTGAAGAATACTATTAATCAAGAGACTAACACCGTTGAAAGCAAGTTCATATCTATTACCACTTTTAAATAATAAGCCACTTCCGGTTTTGGCCTTTTTCGACCGGAAGCAAGGGTCACGTGATTTCACGCACACTGAATGAAATAAAGACCTCAACCTACTCTACCACTTGCTGGTAACAGAATGCTACGGACGCGTACGGTTGATTTCTTATGCATTTTTAAATATTAAAAGTGTAACAATTTAATTGCCTATGGAAAACAGACAGACTTGGAAAAAGATACAAACAGTGCAGTAATTATATTAAGAATGATTTGGGCAATTATTCGAAGTATAGAAAATTTGTCGGTATGTCTGTACATCGTTTATCAGAAATTAACCAAATTATTCCACTTTTGATGTTGAAATTTAACAAACAGTAGTTGTGCTGTAAAAATGCTTTTGAAAACAAAACATCAAATTTGTAAAAGTTTGTAATCTGTTACAATGTTAACAAGAACAGTGATTGATAAGTCATTTTGATTCATTTTGTAGTGACAAACATGAAAAACAATGAACAAGTTATCATAATAAAGGGCACTGTTGTGATGATCAAAGCAGGTCTGGGCTGTAGGGCCTACATGGACTTCATGACCTCTCACCCAGAGCATGCACACTTACCCTCAACAGATATATTACAGAGGGAGTGCGTGGACGGGCAGTAACTGGGTTAGAGTTCATAATTCCCTGTACATACCGGCCACATGCTTGCTTTGATCATGACGATGGTGACCCTTTAAGAATGATTTGGGGCATTTTTTTGAAGCCTGGAAAATTTGTCAGTATGTCTGTACATCGTTTGTCAGAAATTAACCAAATTATTGCACTTTTGATGTTGAAATTTAACAAACAATAGTTTTGCTGTAAAAATGCTTTTGATAACAAAACACATCAAATTAGTGTAAAAGTTTTTAATCTGTTACAATGTTAACAAGAACAGTGATTGATAAGTCATTTTGATTCATTTTGTAGTGACAAACATGAAAAACAATTACAAAGTTTTCATAATAAAGGGCACTGTTGTCATAATCTAAGCAGGTCTGGGCTGTACATGGACTTTATGACCTCTCACCCAGGGCATGCACACTTACCCTCAACAGATATATCACAGAGGGAGTGCGTGGACGGGCAGTAACTGGGTTAGAGTTCATAATTCCCTGTACATACCGGCCACATGCTTGCTTTGATCATGACGATGGTGACCCTTTTGGAATGATTTGGGGCAATTATTTGAAGCCTGGGAAATTTGTCAGTATGTCTGTACATCGTTTATCAGAAATGAACCAAATTATTCCACTTTTGATGTTAAAATCCCGCTGTAATAAATTTTCTTTGTTCAACCCCAAATTGTTTAAAATTTACCCAGTCAGATTCTCTTGTCGTTTTTTACTTGATAGATAAAATATAACAGCAGTTTTGAATGAACTAGGCTTTAAAAGTTGTTTAAAAAAATCACATCAAATTTGTAGTAATGGTATGTACATGTACTATGTTGTACAGAGTACAATGTTTACAGAGTTTCTTCGTCTGTGTGTTCTTCCTCTTCATTCCTGTATGGTAGAAGAAAAGAAAAAGAAGAAAAAAAAACAGTAACAAAACAAGTATTTACTATTTGAATAGAAGCAAGTGGGGGTTGTACTTTGGTTTTATTCTATTAACTATTGAATATTTGTTGGGGTGAAAACTGTGCATCACTTAAGCCGGTAAAAAGGGTGAAGACCTTGTTTTCTCTCTTTTTCTTGTAATTTTTCTTTGTTTTCTTGTTGCCCTCTAACTTAAGTCCAAAAGTGGTATTTCAAGATTTGAACTAAACTGAACCTTGAAACTTGGCATACTACTTGAACCCCATATATGAGGACAGTACTTCAATATTTACACATAGATCTGCGCTTACAAGATGACGCCGCTGTAGTTATGTCATCTTGACGTCATTCGGTGTTGATATATATGACAATTCAAGGTTTATTATTGAAAAAAAAATGATATCTCCTGAACATCAGCTATTTTCACACTTTCTACTTCATAAATGAAAGGGCCTAATGTACTTCATGAAAGTTGCACTAACAAGACCCAAATTTGACCTTATCTTACAGTTGAAAAGAGAAGTTGGAGAGAAAAATATATACGCAGGACTTGTATTGAGGTCTGACAATATCAAACGCAATTTGGACATGGTCTCTGTGTATGAAATATATTTTAATGCCTTGGCCTTTTCTACATTATGTGGACATTTATGCTACTGACCTGTCACATGTTTGAGTGATTGAAGTCACTTTGTTTGTTCCAGCAACATTTTGAAACTCTATGTCTAGAACGATGGGGAGTAGACGGTGTGCCTCAGTAACTTCGGTAATATGGAGGGCATCGTTGAGAATATCTGGAGCTGTTAAATACTCTGTGTTGTCATCGGTGAAGATCGTAATGTCGCCACTGAAAATATTTATGGTGAAAGATACAAGATTACTTAACAAGTTAACTTACAGTTTTTGTGAGATGGTAACTGTAGTTGTCAATTTTTGGTTGAATACTGGCAAGTGTTCACAAGATTTAGTTATAGACCTGAAATGTGACTGATATATTTTGTGGTTTTAGGTGATATGTAAATTTCTGAAGTCGCTTCACATGTGCATGAGTTGCACACAATTGTTTTTTGTATAAGTGTAACTTTTTAAAAAAGGCTAGCATATAAAAAATATCATGATCATCAAATAGCATCATAAAATAACATTTTTGATCATGATTTAATGTACATGTTTATTTGCATAGCTTGGTGTTTAATTTTTAAGATCATGGAAAGATAAAAAAAAAGTAAGGTTACTAAGTTAATGGGTAGAACAAATTAGAGTCTTACCTCTCTTCTTCAGAGAATGCATTGACTGCCACCGTCTGTTGTGAACTTGGCTCTTCTCTTGTCTGCTTAGAAGGATGAAAGTTTAAGGGTGAACACATGTTTCTGAAGGAAACTAAGGAACAGTAGTGTGATGGGTTTTGTTTTGCCATGGAATTGTATCTAACAAGAAAATTGTGTCATTAAAAATTGTTTTGTACCGGCAGCTAGTTGGCTTGTTGAGTAGTGTAGGCAGTATAGTCTTAGTGGGGCTTGTGAAAACAATATCAACAATTATTTTTATAAAGATGTAGATGTTATAGTTGAGTTCATCATATTTAAGGGGTATCAAGGAAAAACATAGTAAGACTGTGACTAATATAGAACAAGGTATGAAATATGACATTATTTATGTCATACAAAAGTTGGGGTAGTTTTGTAATTAATAAGGTGTACTAGGGGTACAGTTATATAAAAGAAATCTTACCACAAAGGTTGTTTCTTGTGTGGCATTGAGGACAGTGTCATCTTTATATGAAGAAATTTCAACATTCTCCAGTAGAACTGGTGAGCCAACAGGTGGAACATGGCTTTGGGATGAACTCCCCCAAAGATTCACTTGGACTGTTGTTCTTTGTTTCTGATCAGTGATGTCAACAGTTTTGAGCTGATAATTCTGTCCTTCCTTAACAGGAGATACCTGATTGCAATAAAGTCAAAGAGTTTGGTTGCATTTTACTATAAGGCAGTAGGCAGTAGGATGTTGTGTTTTGACATTTACAATTTCATCATAAACTTCTGTATATGAAAGTTTAACTTGAAAAGAAGAATGAGACATGTAATTTGTAAATAAATGTTGTATTAATTACTCAGATAATTAATTAAATTGAAATATTTAAAGGCATAATAGTAATATGGCTGAGAAGTTTGTATGGTTTACTAACTGCCTTAATGATTCCTTCAACGCTGACTCTCTTTCGTTTTGGCAGTGTTGTTGCTTCTTGAATAGTGACAGTCTTTGTATGGTAGAACTCTTCTTCTATTTCTTGTGATGTTGGAAATGGTCCTGTGCAGATCACCTAAGGAAAGAAGTGTTTATTCTTGTATAATTACATGTTTACAAATGTGTTATTATTGGAGGTCAGCATTCAAAATCAAAATGTTTAAGTTTGAGTTGATAAATACATGAACAGAAGTAGGCTATGTGGGGTTGAGGAGTGAAATTCAATATGTACCATGTATGGTTAACACTATACAGTTTCTTTTGCATTTTAATGAGATTATGTTACTTACTCTAGTTTTAGCTGTTGCTTTAAGAGCTGGCATATTTGTTGATGAAACTATGAAGCTATTGCATGCCACTAGTCGGTAGAACAGACCTTGATGGAAATATTCAAGTAGCCTGTCTGTAAGGTACAACTCCTTGATTTCATTTTGCTCGGTCAGAACTTGAATTGCGTAGGCAAATTTTGTCTTGTATTTCTCTCTTGAGAGGACCTTGATATTGACAGTAGCCATCTGCATTATTTAAAACATAAACATATACAAAAACATAAACATATATACATACATGTAGTTTTAGAAATTGTTTGAAGCAATGTATTTTGTTGTTTGGGGGATGGTATCTTGGTAATTTCAAATGTTGGGTTTCGGTTGGTGTTGCATGAAGTAAAATATTAAATCATCTGTAGACTTAATTGGGATATAGCCTTTTAAAAACTGTTTATAGATAATTAGAAATAGAATTACTATTATAACTTTGGGGAAATTGTATTTCTTTATTTTGTAGGTTTTTTTTAAGGGGGTGCCCTGAAAAATGTTAACTAAAGTTGGTGGATGATTGAAAAGCTCCCCGCTACCTCTCCCATGGCTGCAGTGAAGGTCTGTATCATTACACTTATCTAAACACTTTAAAAAAAAGTCACTTCCCCCCCCCCCCTCCAGCGGAGCTTGTAACTCTCTTAATGTATGTCATATTTTAGATTACAGTATGCAACTGGAAGCAGAATCTAATTATGCTTATTTAGACACCTCATTCATAACAAATGACCCAGTATTGATCAATCCTCACCTAGTTGAACAGATGAACCCCTGAATCTGAAAACTGCACTTACCGTAATGATAATCTGATAATAATTGATAATCATAAGCATATCACACAAGAGGAAACAACAAAAGGATCCATGCAGACATGGTCGAACAGATTTCCATTACCTATGAACAGGTTATGCTCAATAGGTTTAAGTTTAAGTTAAGTTACCTTTGTTTACACTTCAAAAACACGTTGAATCGACTGTCAGTGCCACATGTACTACGTGTACTGTCATGGAAATGCACAACGATAATCTAATGACATGCAGAGCTTGCAATGAATGCAAGGGCGCCACCTGTTGAACGGTATTATTGAACGGTAAAAATTATATCATTAACAAACAACTGTAACTATTAAAATTGAGATTCTAATCTTAAATAATTACACTTCCAGTGGTATCACCGGAAGTGAAGGTCACATGACCTTGACATTCCAGCAGACACACCTTCAGACCATGATGTAATGTGCAAAAAATTGCAATCATAGGTTATTGTACTGTTGAGATATGGTGGCAACTAATTGTCTCATTAAATATTCATGACGTCATGACAAGAGAATGACGTAATTTATTGTAACATTACTTGAACCATAAATTTAACTTAAGACTGTTTCTAGATATGCAACTTTTGAGGTCAAAAACAGCTGGACAGATATGAAGATATAGGACTCAGGCCGGGCCTATAATAAGTCACTATTATGTAACATATGATGACGTCATGATGATGTCATATCAATTTTCATCATTAACATTTTCCTGTTTACAGAAGTACAATGTTTGAGATTAATCGGTTTGACAGTTATATTTGTGATTCAAGATTTTTTATTGTGCGCGCTTTTTACGTAGTATCTAGTACGCAGCAAGCTACAGGTGTTACCGATTGTATGTGATATTTCTGGGCTGAACGTTTGTTAAGTGTTGACTATATTGAACAGCAAGCATTATTAAGGTTAATCTGTCAAAATTTAATGAATGAATTTAAATGTTGTGAACAAAATTGTGGCAACAGAAGGATGGCAGAGAACTTCCCGACGCACGGCACGTTATATCGCGCTGCTAAACTGGTAAAGCGAGGTCTGTATTTTTATACAGTGCGCCCTCTATTTGAATCAAGCGCATTGACCTCCAGCACCAGCGCTGGCAAGCTAGCTAGCTGTTGACGTATAGTATGGTGCCGCTACAGCCTGATGGAATGTGATTCGTTTTACAGCATCAAGAATTGGGAACAAGATGTGTATGGACATTTGCATTTGGAAGGTACGCAGCGGTTGGTGATGATGAGAACTGATTGCTTTTGTAGTATTTTCTTATTATTTAGTGATGAAAATGAAGCAGTAAAGTATTGTATATTGCTTGACTATTAATGTAGAAGGCTTTGAGTTTCTCACTGTGGAGACATGTCAACTTTGTTTATGTTGTAATTGGTTGGTTCTTGTTTCGTGTTAATGGGCCTAAGTAACATGAGTAATGCCAATTCATTTGCCATGCCTAACGACTAAACATGTGAAAACTACATGTATGTAACTGTATACTGTACATACCATCATGGGGTTATTTTTGATTCTGGTTCTGCTCAGTACTGTGCAAACACCTCCAATTGGCGGTTATCACGCTCCATGATTGCCATTACGTAGGCGCGCAAATTTATAAATTTAAGGGTGGATGTGGTACTGTCTCGTAAGATTTTACTTTAATGTTTAACAGTCTAATAATCGCACTATATTTGGTAAGATTGTACTATACCTCCACTCTATTTTCCTTATTACAGCTTATCAACCACCAACAAGTGAACTTCTGATAAGAAATCATGAATTTAGGGTGGAGAAAATTTGGAAAGTTCCATACACGGACACAAACCTTATGAGGCTGCTCTGAAAAAATGTGTTTTCTAAGTAAATGCTTTGATTTTTTTCACTGCTAAATTCGACTTTTAAGGACATGTTATTGCTTTTCCTGGCTTGTAGGTCACTACAGGGAAAATTAAGTATTGTCCATGTATGGAAATCTTCCCGAATTTCTTTTTATAAAGTTCTTAGGAAAAACTTAAGAGGAGATCCATAGGTTCTGTGCATGGGCTTAAAAGTTAGGGGATAACTATTAAAGTAAGATCTTTCCCTATATATTTGTGATAACAAGCAAAAAGTGAAAGTCTGATGAGAAATCATGATGTTAGTTATTGTTAGTGTGGACATATTTAACAAATTTGAATCATAGGAAAATCTTTGATATATTCTTTCAGATGAGATACATCATGTAGGGGTTGTGCATGGGGTTAAAAGCGGGGGTATTAAAGTAAAATCTATCCGTGGAGGTGTCGTGTGTTAATAAGTAATGATTTACAAAGTACTAAGTGCAGGTACTACACAGCAGTTTTGGACAGTTGGGAACAGATATTAAATGAAAGCTGAAATAAAGTTTGTAGTAATAGTAGTTACACGTAGCTTGGCAAATGAGGTTGTAAATGGCCTTGTTTTGAAAAGTACCATAAGCTGTAAATCTGATGAAGCAAAAGTAATTTAGGAGTGAAAAAAAATTCAAGTTATTCTTTGAAAATATGTTTTGTCATGGCCCATAGACTTTCTGCAGAAGGTCTGAGGTGGAGTCTGCATATGGAATCCATTCCTCTGTAGCCATTACAATGGCGACAGATTGAGATGAAATGCAAAAGAGAGCCATTTACAGCCCCTTTTTAGGGTTACATGTAGTTTATAGTTAGCCGGGGGGGGGGGGGGATGTAGTATCCAGATGCCACTTCATATACAAAGTCTATCATTGTCAATGGAGAGTCAAGATCTTATTTCCTAACAAAATCAAAAGTATTTCTTAATTGCAGATTCATCTCTTTTCAACATGCAGGCAATGACTGACCATTATTGAGATATCAAGAAAAAAGTGGCATCAGGTTGCAACATTCTTTCCTTTAGGGTTGAGAATTTTATTAGGAGCATGCTATTGGTTAATGATTTCTTAATAATTTCTACAGAAAACAGAGCTACCATGAAAGTGAAGAGGGAGCCTATGAGGTGTGTGCGAGGCCTGGAGAAGAGGAGTTCTCCATGTGTCATGTCTGTCCGTGTTGTGTCTCATTTCATTTCCCAATCACCCATGCCAGCATTTCATTCCATCCCTTCTGTGTCTTACCTCCCATCATCATCACTCATTCCATTACCCTCTGTATGCGGGGCTCACCAGGCCGCTATTTATCCTGGCAGTATGAATGAATGCGGGGCTCACCAGGCCGCTATTTATCCTGGCAGTATGAATGAATGCGGGGCTCACCAGGCCGCTATTTATCCTGGCAGTATGAATGAATGCGGGGCTCACCAGGCCGCTATTTATCCTGGCAGTATGAATGAATGCGGGGCTCACCAGGCCGCTATTTATCCTGGCAGTATGAATGAATGCGGGGCTCACCAGGCCGCTATTTATCCTGGCAGAATGAATGAACATTATGATAACAATTATAAGACATATAGTAAATGTATGATGAATGAATGCGGGGCTCACCAGGCTGCTAATCTTGGCAGAATGAATGAACATAATGAAGACAATGAAATTTATGATGACATACTGAATGAAGTTGAGCAAGCAATGATCATGAGCAAAGAAACTGAACAAAAAAATGAGCAAACAGCTGAGCAAAGTGATGAAGCAGTGATTATGTCAGTGCAGAAGAATGAGTGTATTGTGCAATATGCAGTAGAGAATATCCCAGTTGAAATGAGTGCAGAAGGTTATGTTAAATGGAATAAGGTTAAAGAGAAGTGTGAAGGTGATGCTATTGATGAAGAGAAGACCCAAAATGGTGGTGTGAAGCATGAGGAAGATAATCTTGACAAAGACATGAAAGAAAAGTGTACAAAGATAATGGCAAGAAAGTTGAAAAAGGTCAAGAATGCAAGTGGGGACTTGAGACTGAAGGTAAAAGAAATGAGGAGAAAAAGACTGTTGAAGTTGACCAAGAAAAGAGTTCATGATCAGAGAGGTATGAGGAGGTTGCATGGTTACTTGAAGATAAAGCACTGCACCAGAAATAGTAATGGCAGTTGTATGCAAGATCACCATGAGAATAGATCAAGAAAGAAACATATCAAAGTTAGTAGAAAGAGAAGAAGAAGAGATATTTGCAAGGAATCCTATAATAGAAGAAGAAATGGAATGAGGATTGAATTGTGGATGAGCAAGGAAGAAAAAGCAGTCCATCAAAAGGCTCAAAAAAATGCATTCTGTGAGACTAAGCGAAGTCTTTCGTTTGTTTTGAAGAAGATGAAAGATGTCAGTACAGAAAACAAAAATAAGAAAAGGCAGAGGAGTAATGGAAATTATGCAAAAGTTGTGAAGGAAGATGTGAAGCATACTTCTGAAATGAAAACACCAGAAAGGAGGCAGACAATTCTGGACAAGAAAGTTGGGAAATCAGCACTAAAAAGCAAAAACAGTCAGACGTGTGATCGACACAGACATGATCAAACCGTCGAAGGAAATCAGTCCAATGAAGAGTGCTGGTTGTGTGATCAGACTATCGATGTGTTTGAAAGGAAAGTGCAATGTAATGGTTGTAGCATTTGGTACCATGTCAAGTGCATGAATTTCTTGAAGATGGAGCAGTTGTTGGCAAACAGAGCAGTGGTATGGATGTGTCGTAAATGTGGTAAGAGTACTTACTCTCAATCTCTTTTGTATGATCTTGGTATTCCAACAGATGACAATGTATTTGAGATGACTGTTGAGGAGACATGCACTATAGATGATGTAGTTCATCAGACGTGTATTGGAACATGTGCACAAGATAGCAACTGGGATGATGACACAAATGATGTAAGTAGACAGGGAAGAAAGACAAGTTCAGTTGGCATTGAAGGAAGTACATGTACTGTAGTATTGACGACTAAAGGAAAACAACTGGTATGTCAGCAGACAGGTGGTTATTCATTAAGAAAGAAAAAAGGCCAGTCTTCAAATTCACACAATGTAGATGGAAGTAAAACTGAATTGGCAGTTGAAAAGGAAAGTGGAAATTGTATTGCACGCAAACATGTCAGTGATGGTGTTGGTGATGGTGTTAAATGTGATAATATAGAAAAGTCTCAAGCTGCAGATATGCAAGGTGATGACAAAGAGGTGTTACAAACCAAACAAAGTAGAAGATATGAAATGAGAAGTAGAAAACGACAAATGTCACCAACTACTACAAGCTGTGAAGTGAAATGTAAAGAAATGAAAATGATGAATGTAGTTGAAGAGAAACAACATGAAATTAAGAATAGTTTGAATAAGTGCACAGTTCAGAATAGTGGGAAATTGAACAAAATGATTGTGCAGGGAACCTTTCATCAAGGAGATCATAGATTTGCTGGAAACTCTGGTAAACAATGTGTTTCAAATTCTCTGTGCGCTGTTTTGATAAGTAAAATAAAACAACTGAAAGACTGGTCTTGTCAAGATATGGATACTACACTGAATACTGGAAATGAATTGTATAGCCACCTGTCTCGAAGTTCTACAGTTACTCATGATTATTTGCTGGTAAATGAATTGCCAAATGAGTTAGACCTGCTGAATCATCATTTCAATATGGAGTTTCATGACCCTGTATGTGGTGCATTTGGAGATCAGTGTAATTTGCCTGAATTTAATATGATGCCATTGAATCGTGCACTAGAACAGACACTTCAGCAATACTATGCATGTTTCATATGTTTCCATGAAAATACATTTGTTGTGATTGCTCAAGATGGGATGTATTATGTTTTTGATTCTCACTCTAGAAATCAACAAGGCTGTATGGCTAGTGAAGGACGAAGTTTGCTGAAATGTGTTTCTGATTGGCACGATGTGCACAGGTATTGTACTGATTTGGCAAGATCTATGTGTTTGTCTAATAATGAGCAGTTTGAAATTACAGGTGTATCTGTGTGGTTTGATGATGAGCCTAAGCATTATATGGATAGTAGATCTTGCAGTGGTAGTAGACTGGAGAATGAGCATGTGGACAAGACTGGTCATAGTACAGCAAAAGAGGTTGGAGGAATTGGTTCTGAAGCAAAGCTTGATCCTTGTAGTGGCTTGTCAACTAGTTGTTCAAGAGATGTCACTGATAGTTTTGACATGATAAATGACAGTAATGAATGTGATGAGACTAGTGATGTTGAAATCAAAGAAGTGATTCAGTTGCACAATTTTCATTTTGCGCCACTGACACATGCAAAGAAGAAGGAACTATGTAAGATACATGGCTTGATCAATGTACTCCGCAAAGGTAATGAAGTTTCAGATGATTGTGAGGAGATGGGACCACCTAATTGTGTAAAGAAAATCAAAGGTGATGGCAACTGTTTTTTCAGGGCAGTTTCATTTTGTGTATCAGGAACTGAAGATAATCATTTGAAGTTACGGATGGCTACTGTGAATCACATGTTGCAAAATGGAGATAAATTTAATGGTGTTTTGCATGAAGGGTTCAGGAATGTGGAAGAATATGTCACCAGGCAGAGAATGTTTGTTTCTGGAATTTGGGCTACAGAAGTTGAGATTATTGCAATGGCACATATGCTATGTACAGATATATATACATATGATGATTTAAATAAGTGGTATGTATTTTCTCGGAGTATTCTAGAAAGACAGAGTTTGAAATCAGAGCAAGGAATTTACTTGTATCATCAGCAAAGAGTTCATTACGATGTTGTTTTGTCAGTTTGTCAATCTACAAGAAAATCTGTTTCTGATGTGAATGGTCAACCAAAGGGAAATTTACGAGAAATCTCCAATAAAGTTTCAAATGATAATGAAAGAGCGAAAACAAATATAACGTCTAACAAGAGTGACCGACAGAATAAAGATACAAAGTGTAAAAGGTTGAAACGCGTTAATGTGCAATTGAAGCAAAAGATTGCAAGAGAAAAGGCTAGGGAGAGATACAAACAGAAAACAAATGATAAAAAGGAGGATGACAAAGGAATGAGGATGAGCAAATGTAGTTCTTATGATGGGACAACATTGAGATCAGGAAATGCAGGAAATCCGAAGGACAAATTAAAAGATGAAAAGAAGTTTTGTAAAGATGATTGTAAGCAAAGAAAAAGAATCTATGATCAAATGAGATACAAAGAACAAGCTGACAAGAAGAAGAAAGCATTGAACACAAAGTATTGTGATGACACTGAGTATAAAACACAGCGCCTAAAGGCTGAAAAGAGAAAGTATGAGACAAATGCTTCATATAAAGGGACCAAAATAAACGATGGTAAACTTAAGTACCATAATGATCCTCAATATAGGCAGACTTTAATAAACAGTCAGAAATCAAAGTATCAATATAATGCTGCATATAGAGAAAAGGTAATTAATTCTGGAAAAACAAAATATCATAATAATTGTGGATACAGAGAAGGGCTAATTAATTCTGGAAAAAGAAAATATCGTGATAATTGTGCATACAGAGAACAGCTAATTAATTCTGGAAAAGCAAAGTATCAAGATAATTGTGGATACAGAGAAGGGCTTATTAATTCTGGAAAAAGAAAATATCGTGATAATTGTGCATACAGAGAAGGGCTAGTTAAGTCTGGAAAGACAAAGTATTGTGATAATTCGGCGTACAGAGAATGGCTAATTAATTCTGGAAAAAGAAAATATCGTGATAATTGTGCATACAGAGAAGGGCTAGTTAAGTCTGGAAAGACAAAGTATTGTGATAATTCTGCGTACAGAGAACGGCTAATTAATTCTGGAAAAACAAAATATCGTGATAATTGTGTATACAAAGAATGGCTAATCAATAGTGGTAAAGCAAAATATCGTCAAAACTCTCAATATCGAAGAAACCTAATTGAAACTGGAAATAGAAAGTATAGAAATGATGATGTGTACAGGCAAAAGAAAATTAACAGAATGAAATGTACATACCATGATAATGCTTCATATAGAAGGAAGCTTATTGCATGTATCAAAAAGAAATATCGCTGTGTTGTTTCATACAGAATGAATTTGATTAAATATGGGAAAGAAAAATATAAGACAAATCATCGATACCGTAGAAACATGATAATCAACAATCACAAACGTGCCCTTATGGAAAAAGAAAAGAGACGTAAAATGTGTATTGTGACAATAAAATTTAGAGAAGACATATCTAAAGGACCGGAATATGTCTGTGCCTGCTGTCATAAACTTCTTTTTCGAAAACAAGTGTTGAAATGCAATAAATATAAATATGAAGACCAGGTGTATATTAGTGATAAATATCTGCATGTGTGTAGTGACAATTGTGAGTTAAAATGTATTGTTGGAGAATCCAGTAGATTGCATTTGTGGATATGCTATACATGTCATAGAAAACTACTTGTGAACAAAGTACCTGCGGAAGCAAGTCTAAACAATTTAAACCTGATTGATATCCCTGATGATTTGGCTCGTTTGAATACACTAGAAGAACATCTAATTGCAATAAATGTACCATTCATGAAAATGGTTGCGTTACCTAAAGGTGGACAGCATGGTGTTAAAGGTCCAGTAGTATGTGTACCATCAAATGTAACAGACACAGTAAATGTATTACCTAGGCCTGAAAATGACAATCAGTTGATCCGAGTCAAATTGAAGAGAAAATTGACTTATAAAGGATATTATCAGTATCAATTTATAAATAAGGAGTATGTTGAGAGTGCCTTGAAGTACCTCCAGCACAATAATAAATGGTACAGTGACATTGAAATAAATACTGAATGGGAGAATCCATTGTGTGAAGATGTTGATGAAATGGAACAGCATGTGGATGATGCAAAAGAAGAGGTTAATAATGAAAGTGACAGTAAAGATGAAGAAAATGATGACGAGGAAACAGATGATGATCGGTTGCGGGGTGTTGCATTGGACAGTTGTCTACAGCCGAGTAATATA
The DNA here is from genome assembly GCA_029964075.1 of Patiria pectinifera. NCBI lineage: Eukaryota > Metazoa > Echinodermata > Asteroidea > Valvatida > Asterinidae > Patiria > Patiria pectinifera. Next base: position 12,801,703 of record CM057134.1, read on the forward strand.
GGTCAGGAAATACTTGATCAGTACTTTGATGAAGTTATAAGTGTTGCACCTTGTGAAGGCAATAGTCCAGTCAGAATATTAATGGAAAAGGGTAATGAAGCAAAATGCTTTCCAGCATTATTTCCGATAGGTCAGCCTACATTTGATGATGATCGTAATGTCAAGTTAACTCTGTGTAGATACTTGCACAATCGACTAATGAATGTAGATAATAGATTTGCAAAGACTACACAATACATCTTTTATGCTCAATACTTATCCGAGATTCAGAAGGTTATGTCTAGTGTTTCTATTGCATTGCGTAAGAGTTGTGATAAAAAGCACAGTGGTGAGAGTGTTAATGCTTCCATGATCAATGACAGGGACCAATTACAAGATATTTTGAAATCAGATAGTGGATATAAATTTCTCAAGCCTATTCGTGGTACACCCCCATACTGGCAAGCAGCACAGAAGGATGTTTTGGCTATGATCAGACAGTTAGGAATACCAACATGGTTTTGTTCATTTTCTGCAGCAGATATGAGATGGCCTGAGGTAATCAATACAATTCTGAGACAGCAAGGTGATTCTAGAGATGTGAAAGATTTGGACTGGAATGAGAAATGTACGATATTGAGAAGCAATCCTGTGACTGCTGCTAGAATGTTTGATCAACGATTTCATACATTTTTGAAAGATGTAATTATGTCTTCAGCAGAACCGATAGGAAAAGTCAAGGACTATTTTTACAGAGTGGAATTCCAACAGAGAGGGTCACCACATACACATTGTCTCTTTTGGATTGAAGATGCACCAAAATTGGGACATGATAGTAACAAGGATGTTGTTAATTTTGTTGACAAATACATCAGTTGCAAATTACCATCAGAACAGCATGATGAACAGTTGAATGAAATCATCAGTCATGTGCAGTTACACAGCAAAAAGCATTCTAAGTCATGTAAGAAGAAGGGTACTGAGTGCAGGTTTAATTTCCCCAGACCTCCATCTGAACGAACATTCATAACAGATCCTGATATGCCAATGGGTGATGAGAAAGAAAGTGAAGAAGATGACATAAATGAAAGAAATAAGGCCAAGGAGTTGCTGCAATCAGTATGGACTGCAATACAGAAAGCTGAGAATGAGCATATGACAACTAATGAACTATTTGGAAGCATAAATATTACACAAGCTGATTTTGAGAAAGCTAACAATGTCTTGAGCAGGAAGGCCAGTATTGTTCATAAGAGACAGCCACAAGATGTTTGGGTTAATTTGTACAATGCTGATTTGATACGTTGTTGGAGTGCAAATATGGACATTCAATACATTTGTGATGCTTATGCTTGTGTTGCTTATGTGGTATCCTACATGTCTAAGGCTGAACGTGAAATGGGTATATTGTTGTCACATGCTCAGGCAGAGGTACAGAATGGTAATTTGGATGCGAGACAGAGTATGAGAGAAATTGGCAGTGTATATTTACACAATCGTGAAGTATCAGCACAAGAAGCAGTTTATCGTGTTTGTAATTTGAGATTGAAAGAAGGATCAAGGAAAGTAGAATTTGTACCTGTTGGAGAAAATCCAATTAGAATGAGCTTGCCTCTAAGTGTAATTCAAAACAAATGTGATGAAGATGATGATAGTATCTGGATGACCAGTAGAGTTGATAGGTATTTAGCAAGACCAGAAACTGATCATTTTGAAGCCATGTGCTTAGCGACATTTTGCTCAGACTATAGAGTGATATACAGCAACATGGCCAAAACAAGTCGTTCTCCAATACATGAATTGAAAAATGGTTTAGGCCACATACAGAAACGCAGTAGGACAGATCCAGCAGTTATTCGATTTCCAAGATTTTCAGTAGCAAAATATCCAGAGAAGTACTATCAAAGCATCCTGCAATTATATCTTCCTTATCGTATTGATGCTCAGCTTAAACCACAGCAGTTTGAAGCATATGAGGAATTCTATAGAAATGGTAGTGTTAAGTTGAATGGTGTACTGAAATCTGTAATGAATATTGTTGAAAATAACCGGTCATTGTATGAGGCTAATGCTGAACCCATGGATGAAGCTGAAGAAATATTACAAAAGTTTGGTCCACAAGAAGATGCTTGGGCATTAATAGCTCCAGAAAGTGAACAGGAAAGACTTGAATGCAAAGCACAGAAGCAACCACAAGAAGAAGATAGTGAGAATGAGTGTGATATTCCTGATTTGAAATCTAATCAAGACAGTGATATAAAAAGTACAATTGAACCACATCCACTGAAAGTATCCAAACAAGAAGCAATGAATATGTTAAGGTGTCTGAATGACAAACAAAGACAAGTGTTCTATAAAGTGAGACAGTGGTGTTTGGATAAAATCAGTGGTAAAAATCCAGAACCATTTCATGTATTTGTGACAGGTGGAGCAGGTACAGGAAAGAGCCATTTGATTAAATGTATTTACTATGAAGCAACAAGACTATTTGGAAGAATGATGGAGAATCCGGATGACATATCAGTTCTGCTTATGGCGCCTACAGGTGTTGCTGCATATAATATCCATGGTGCTACCATCCATAGTGCTTTGTCAATTGCAACAAATGTGAGATTGCCGTATCAACCACTGAGTGAAGAAAAGATCAGTACTCTTAGGCATAAATTAAGGCAACTGCAAATTGTAATTATTGATGAAATTTCAATGGTTGATCAAAAAATGTTGCACTACATTCATGGTCGTCTTCGACAGGTCAAACAATCTCGTAATCATAATCCTTTTGGGAATGTGAGCATACTTGCTGTTGGTGATTTCTATCAATTGCCCCCTGTGAAAGGAAAATCGTTGTACCAGACTGATGTTACAGGTGATTTGTGGAATGAAAACTTTGTCAAAGTGGAACTGATTGAAATTATGAGGCAAAAGGAAGATGTGCAGTTTGCTGAACTTTTAAACAGGTTGCGTGTAAGAAAGAAGAAAGAGCAGTTAGAAAGTCATGATGTTGCTTTGCTAAAATCACGTGAAACTGGAGAAGATTGGACCGATGCTCTGCATATTTATCCTTGCAATAAACAGGTGGATGAGTATAATAGACAGACTCTTTTTGTGAAGTGTTCAGATTGTGTATGTGTTCTTGCTAAAGATTTCCAGAAAGATGCAAAAAGTGGGAAAATGATACCTGCAGTGAAATCAGTAAAGAAATCGTCACGTACAAATTTATCTGACTGCTTGTGGCTGGGTGTAGGTGCTAGAGTCATGCTTACAAGGAATCTTGATGTATCTGATGGACTTGTTAATGGAGTATTTGGAACTGTCTCTGATATAGTGATGTTACCGAATGAACACTCACCAAAGATTGTGAAAGTTAAGTTTGATAATGAGAAGGTTGGAGCAAAATTGAAGAAGCAGTCCTCTGGTAATTCTACAGATGTAGTTTGTATTGAAATGGTAGAAGACAGTGTGACTCAGGTCTTTGTGAGACACCAGTTCCCTCTTAAGTTAGCTTGGGCATGTACATCTCACAAGGTTCAAGGAATGACTACAGAAAAGGCTGTTGTATGTTTAGAGCGTACCTTTTCAGCAGGACAAGCTTATGTTAGTTTGAGCAGAGTGGTCTCATTAAATGGCCTAATAATCGAAGGATTTGATGAAAAATTTATTTACTGCAATGAAAAAGTGGCTGAGGCAATAAGTGAAATGCCATTATACATTGATAATGAACAAAGCAATGATAGTGTTGATGAAATTGAACTTGCGAGGTCCGGTGGAACCTATTGTACAACCATTGCAATGCATAACATTCAAGGACTTCAAGCACATTTTGTCGATTTGAAGAGAAACAAGGAAATGTTGTCATGTGATTTCATATGTCTGACAGAAACATGGAGTGATGGAAACTTCGATTTTGATATGGATTTGAGTGATTACAAATGGTATCATCAGCCAAGATGTAGGTCGTATGATAACACTAGTTGTGTTACACATATGTTGAAAGAACAGTGTCATGGAGGTGTAGCTGTATGTGGCAAGAAAGATAGAGTGTTTAGTAGGCTAAACTTACCAGTCCACAACCTAGAATACATTGCATTTCAGATAATTTCTAAAGTGTCAGTAGCCATTGTGATCATTTATCGACCAGCTTCATATGTTCTAAATGAATTTCTACCAATTCTTCAAATGTTACTGAATGAGCTACATAAGGTGTCAAACAAGTGCATTGTCATGGGTGTAACAGAATCTGACAAAGTTTCCATTTTATTGACACTTTTTCCCTCTAATTGCTTACATTCACTTGTTTAGAGAGCCTAGAATTATGCTAGCCACAATATGCTGTTGAAGGAAGTTTCATTCCATTGTACATGTAGATAAGACATTGTATGTGTTTGGTGAACTGGCTTAGTACTTGCTGCACACACTGGGTTGTTTATGTGCACAGCCATCCTTGTTATTGTTCAGTACATGTGCATTCTTAAGGAGGCAGCCATGTTTGTTTGGTCATGTGATCAAAGTTTTCTACATGTAAAATAGTCCAAACATTAAGTGAGATGTCCTTTTTGATATTGTGATACTTTAGTTTGATTGTAATTTAGTTTTTGTTGTAGACTATAGTGACTTTGAGGAAAATTGTGCAACTTTTACTTTTCCCATAATGCATTGCTTCTTGCACATGGCCTGATTCTCCAACAATGTGCTCAGCAGTTTGCTGCGCTGAGGATGATTTAATCCGCTTTTTTCTGCAACCATCCTAAGATTATTTAGCACACCCACTACAGGCCCACGAGGTAAATATCCTACTTAGTAATATTGGATCAGTTTTACTCTCTTAAATGTAGGATTAAGTTAGAAAATAATGGTTTATTAAGTCAAAGTAATTGTGTCTTTTATGCATGTATGTTATTTACTAGTATAGTAATGTAAATGTCCATTGTCATTTCTTTAGGTCATATGAGTCTCATTGAATAATTCCTTGTGAAGACTAAATTTACCACATTAACCTTCAAATTGTTGAGATCTATACTTATGATTATCATTGTTATTTGCTTGTCAGATCTCACGGTGTTCATCTTTGGAGACAGTTCATTGTCAACATTAAAGTCAGACATGACAGAGACATCAGTACAGATCGTGTCCGCCTACATTTTGCTTTGGTAGTTGGGTGCAGCTACAGTGAGATCTCGCGCCATCTAGTCTAGATGTAGAGATTTCTTGAGTGAAGCGTGGAACGCAAACCAGAGAGCTGTTGTCTTGCTTACAGCTGGCCCATGACGAACAGAACGAGGCTTGCCCATGACGAACGGAACGAGGCTAGGCGAAGGACGAGTAGCACAGACGGAATGCAGCAGATTCGAGATTCGAGCACGGGAACAGCATGCAGTACGTGAACCACCGGATCAGCGGATACCCGGTTAGACAGCGACGGAACCAGTCAAGGAGACGAGAGAGCTGATCCACATCGTCATGATTGCGCACAAGAAATGTCAGCCATGTCAGCAGGACTAAACGCTAAACGAACTGTACAAGGAACTGTGAGCGGAATCCTTTAAAGAACAGTTGGTCATTGACGGTTTATAACCAAATAATGTTGTGAATGTATTTTATCTGGAACAAACGAATGTAAAGAGTGTACTTTATATTGTTGGGATCAGAGTTTCTAGATAATAATCTACCCTTGTTTAGCCTTGCATGAAGTCAGCTGTGTATACATTAATTTCTGCTCTGTGTGATATATTGCTATAGTGCGCGAAAATCATTTGCATTTTGTTGTTCACTGTTCGACACCATTGTTTGCTAATCGATTTCTCCTCATTGCTCAATTTCACCCAATGGTGTAGTGTTGAATGCGTGCGTTGACAAGCTATTATTTTGTATGTATTGCAATTCACTTGAAGCTTGTTATACACAAAACTAATGCCATGTCATTTCATGAAATTGTTGTATTTTCATCTTGCATCAATCATGTGGCATTTGTAATGTAAGCCACATGCTCTTGTCATTTGCGAATTCTATTTCTGCCAAGTACTATTCCTAAGGTCCCAAAATGTCGAGTAATGAAGTGGAGGATCAAGCTAAGGAGTTAGAAGAAGGAATAGAAGAGTGTACTGCAGCTCTAGAGTCAGTAGATGATCCTGTAGAAAGAGAGAGAATTTTGAAAGATGTCAGCAGCAAGCAGGAAGAACTCTTCAAACTAAGCAAACCTTCCGAGAGTGAAACCCGGAAAAGCAGCAGAACGAGACACCTCACGACCAAGATGGCGGAGCTTCAAGAAGCAGATAAAGTCAAAAGAGAAGGAAAACTAAAGAAAGTCTTCGCCCAAAATTACGAGTCGTGGAAGGAATGCTGTAAATATGCAAGACAGAAGTTGAAGGGTTACTGCACAGGCTTTACACTGAATGACATGTCTTCATCGTTACACATCGCACGAGATGAGCTGATTGATGCATATGATGCCTGTCGACAACTTGGGCCCCCTGAACAGGAAATGCGACGCCGGGTCGACACATGCTCAGCTATAACACAACAGCTACTGAAGGTTGTCGTCGCCAAAGAAGATGCAGACACAACACACATTTCCAGTGAGTTGAGACGGCTTCTGCACACCGATGACAATGCATCAATTTTCTCCTCAAAAGCGTCAAGCCAAGCATCATCTCGCCGGTCTGAAAGTTCATCTGCCAGGCGGGCTAAGGCTGCTGCCGAATTAGCAGCCAGAAAGGCAGAAATCAAAGTGCTGGAAGTCAAACAGCAAAAGCAAGCAGAGCTAGATGAACTACAACGGCAACAAGAAGAAATGCAACGACTGCAGGAGAAGAAAAGGAGAGAAATAGAAAGACTGGAAAAGGAAAAGGAGTTGGAGGCGGCCCGTGCCCAATTTGAAGTATATGACCAGGAGTGCAAAGGCAGTCGAGAGAAGAGTTGCAGCGGTGACTCTCCTGATGAGCCATCCCCTTGGCCAACCGAGGCGAAACACGAGGCTCAAAAGAAACAACCAAGTCCAGTCCAAGCATCAGAAGGCGGTGAAGTAGCAGCTCTAGCCCGCAGTCTCCGAGATTGTATGACAATCCATAAGTTGCCTCCCCCAGAACCCAGCGTGTTTACGGGAGATCCCATCCGCTATGTTGAGTGGAAGGCGAGCTTCAAGACACTTATCGAGTCAAAGGCAATCTCCACACCAGAAAGAGTGTATTACCTTAAACGATACCTGGGTGGAGATGCACAGAAGGCTGTGGAAGGTTTCTTCTACAGCACATCAGACGAGAGCTATGAAGGTGCATGGCGTCTACTCGAGGAACGTTACGGTCATCCTTTCAAAGTTCAGAAGGCCTTCCGTGATAAATTATCACGGTGGCAAAAGATAGGCCCAAAGGATGCCGACAGTTTGCAGCAGTTTGCAGACTTTCTTAAAGCATGCAAGGACGCCATCCCCCATGTCCCTGCTCTGAAGATACTTGATGATTGTGAGGAGAACAGGCGTCTGCTCTCCAAATTGCCAGACTGGGCCGCAGCTCGATGGAATAGACAAGTTACAAAGAAACTTGATGAAACACTCAACTACCCTGGTTTTGAAGAGTTTGTCGAGTTTGTACGCAAGGAGGCCCGGGTAGCATGCAATCCAATCTCATCATTGCATGCACTGAAGGCAACAGACGAATCAGAGACAGAGCAGACACAAGGCGGCAGTAGAAGAGCCAACCGAAGCAGGGGCACAGCACTAACAGTTGGATCAAATGAGGTCAACAAGATGCCCAAGGAAGGCCAGACATCAACCAAGAGCATGTTCCAACCAAAACCATGCCAGAATTGCAGGAAGACAGATCACCACATCGATAAATGCCCTGGCTTTGGCACTAAGTCTCTTGCTGAAAGAAGAAAATTCATCCAAGAAAACAGATTGTGCTTTGGCTGCCTCAAGAAAGGTCACCTGTCCAAGGAATGCCGACGAAAACTGACTTGCGATAAGTGCAAGAGAAGGCACCCTACAATCCTGCATGACGATGCACTGATGCGGAGCGATGACTCCAACCACATGGAGAAGTCGCCAAAGGGAGAGAAACCCAAAGAAGTTGCGGTTGTGTCATGTGGCGTCCAGATGGGAAGTGGATGGGGGACTTCAATGATAGTCCCAGTGTGGGTGTCGTCTGTGGATTCTCCTTCAATGGAAGTCTTGACGTATGCCCTACTAGACACTCAGAGTGACTGCACATTCATTTTAGACAACACTGCCAGTTCTATTGCGGCGCGTTGTGAGTCAGTACGACTTAAACTTGCTACGATGACTTCGGCGTCCTCCATGATTGATTGCAGTGCAGTCACCAACCTAATAGTCAGAGGAATGCATTCATCTAACAGAATACGAATTCCACGGGCATACACGAGAGAGTTCATCCCAGTCAACAAGTCCACCATCCCGACGACGGACACAGCAAGAAGATGGCCACACCTTGAAAGAATAACCCATGAGATGGCGCCCCTGCAGAACTGCGAGGTTGGAATGCTCATTGGTTACAATTGTCCACAAGCTTTGGCACCACGAGACACAATAGTTGGACAAGATGATGAACCGTATGCTGTCAAGACTGATCTTGGTTGGACCATCGTCGGTTATGATGATCCAAGCGCCAATAGTTATGCCACAAGTGTCTGCCACCGAGTTTCAGCGACGGAGGCCCCATGTATACCTCCTTCAAATGTAATCAGAGCATTAGAAGCCGACTTTTCGGAGAAATGCCATGCAGAGAAAACTGTATCCCAAGAAGATATTCAGTTTCTTAACATCATGGAAACAAGCATTCACCAGACCAGCAGTGGTCACTACACCATGCCACTTCCATTCAGAGATGGCAAGCCAACGCTGCCAAACAACAAGAAGACGGCTATAGTTCGTCTCAATCATCTAAACAGGAAGTTTAGCACCAACCAGAAGTACCATGCTGACTACACAAAGTTCATGGAAGATGTAATAGAGAAAGGTGATGCTGAGAAGGTTGAGAGCCATGGAGAGGAAGGAAGGGTTTGGTACATCCCACATCACGGCGTGTATCACCCTCGGAAGCCTGGGAAGATCAGAGTCGTATTTGACTGTTCAGCGCGACATGCCGGAACTTCTCTGAATGGTCATCTTCTCACCGGACCTGACCTGATCAACAACTTGACTGGCGTTCTACTTCGATTTAGAGAACATCCCATAGCCGTCATGTGTGACATTGAGAGGATGTTCCATCAATTCCTTGTGAACGAAGAAGACCGTGACTACTTGCGGTTTCTATGGTGGGAAAATGGCGACCCAAGCAATGGTCCAGCGGAGTATCGCATGAAAGTGCACTTATTTGGTGCAGCTTCTTCGCCGGGATGTGCCAACTATGGCTTGAAACATTTGGCAAGTCAGCATGAGAATGAGTTCCCACTAGCAGCAACCTTTGTCAAGAGGAACTTCTACGTCGATGATGGTCTCAAAAGTACTGAAACGGAAGACGAAGCAAAGAGATTAGTGGCAGAGGCCCAAGAGTTATGTGCCAGAGGAGGGCTACGACTACATAAATTCATCTCAACCAGTAGAGAAGTCATGGAGGCCATTCCAGTGGATGAACGTGCCGCTGGAGTGAAGGATGTGGATCTCAGCCGAGATGATCTCCCCACAGAAAGGGCTCTCGGCATTCAATGGTGTGTAGAGGCAGACATGTTCAACTTCCACATCGAAGCTAAGGATCAGTCACTAACACGTCGGGGAATCCTGTCGACGGTTGCCTCCATCTATGACCCTCTTGGGTTCCTTGCCCCATTTGTACTCATTGGCAAGGGAATTCTCCAAGAAATGTGCCACAGCGGATCGGATTGGGATGATCCACTTCCTGATAAGCTGCACCCACGGTGGGAGAAGTGGAAGGATGACCTTGTAAATCTGAAGCAAATCCAGATACCCAGGTGCTACAAGCCAAGTGACTTTGGGAAGGTCATCGCCGTGGAGCTTCATCATTTCTGTGATGCCAGTACAAGTGGATATGGCCAGTGTTCATATTTACGATTCATCGGAGAAAATAAGGTGCATTGCACACTGGTGTCAGGAAAGGCCAGAGTTGCTCCAATCAAAGTTGTCACCATTCCCCGCCTCGAGTTGACAGCTGCAGTAGTGTCGGTACAGATAAGCCACATGCTAAAGGAGGAATTAGAGCTAGTTATCGACAGGGAATACTTCTGGACAGACTCTCAAGTCGTCCTTGGATATATATGTAATGAGGCAAGACGGTTCCATGTATTTGTGGCCAACAGGGTCCAGAAAATCAGGCAGTACTCAGAGCCCAGTCAGTGGCATTACGTGCCGACGGAAGTGAACCCTGCTGATCATGCCTCAAGAGGAGTCCTTGCCAAAGAGTTGGTGGCCTCAAACTGGTTCAGAGGCCCAGAATTCCTGTGGAACAAAGAGATGGTGATTGCAGAAGAGCCAGTCCGTGAATTAAGCGTCGGTGATCCAGAAGTAAAGAGTGTGACGTCCCTGCAAAGTGCTGTTACACCAGAGGTATTTGACTGGGAGGATCGCCTGTCTCGCTTCTCAGATTGGTCAAAGGTATTGGGAGCTGTGGCACGCATAAGACGACTGAATCGGAAAGAAATGGATAACAGCCTCTCTACCCTGCAAGAACAAAAAGAGGCAGAAATGCACATCATACGATCAGTACAGAGGCAAGCCTTCCCACAGGAAATTCAGTCATTGAGGAACTCGAGCAGAGTGAAGGCAACTAGTAAAATCTGCAGCCTGAATCCATTCCTGGACAGTGACGGAATTCTAAGAGTCGGTGGACGTCTGAGAAATGCAGAAGTTCCAGACAGCATCAAACATCCAGCCATTCTGCCAAAAGATGGGCATTTAACGAGGTTGCTCATCTCATTCTTCCACAACAAAGTTCAACACCAGGGAAGAGGAATGACCTTCAATGAAGTAAGAGCTGGTGGATACTGGATAATTGGAGGAGTGAAGGTAGTTGCCACTCACATCCACAAGTGCGCAACTTGCCGTCGTCTGCGGCGCCCAGTGGAAGAACAGAAGATGGCCGACCTTCCAAAGGATAGAGTAGAGCCTTCCCCACCATTCACATTTTGTGGCATGGACTGCTTCGGACCGTTCACTGTCAGGGAAGGCAGGAAGGAGATCAAGAAATATGGAGTCATATTCACATGCATGTGCTCACGGGCTGTACACATTGAAATGGTAGACGACATGACCACCGATTGCTTCATCAATTCACTTCGATGCTTCATTGCCTTGAGAGGTCCTGTACAGCAGTTGCGTTCTGACCAGGGATCCAATTTTGTCGGAGCAAAGAATGAATTTCGAGAGGCATTGAAGGAACTGGATATGCAGAGAGTCCAAGGTTTCTTGGCAAAGCGGCAATGCCAATTTGTCATGAACGCTCCACACTCAAGTCATGTTGGTGGCGTGTGGGAGCGTCAAATCAAGACGGTCAGAAGCGTTCTCTCATCCATAATCCAGCAGTCTCCAGGTAGACTTGACGCTGCAACCTTGCGTACATTTCTCTACGAAGCCATGGCTATTGTGAACAGTCGTCCACTCACAACAATAAATCTTCATGATCCACTCAGCCCTGAACCACTTACACCTAATCACCTTCTCACCATGAAGTCCACAGCAGCCTTACCACCTCCTGGAAAATTCGTGAAGGAAGACCTGTACATCAGGAAACGCTGGAGGAGGGTTCAGTATCTGGCTGAACAGTTTTGGGGAAGATGGAGGAAGGAATACCTCTCTTCTCTTACTTCACGTCAAAAGTGGCACACACCAAGACGAAACATCAAGGTGGGAGATGTGGTGCTGCTGAAAGACGAAGAGGCCCCTCGAATGGAATGGCCATTGGCTATTGTTATCGAAACAATAGAAAATGATGACGGCCTTGTCAGGAGAGCAAGAGTACGGGTTGGCACCAAGCATCTGGACAAAGAAGGGAGACGAACAGGCAAACCATCCATTCTTGAGCGACTAATCCAGAAGCTAATTCTCCTTCTTGAGACGAAGTAGATGGATTACCCTTCTGGCGATATCCATCCACTCATCCTGTTCGAGACGCTGCTAGCGTAAATGCTTAAGGCATATCTTCATCTTGACAGTTTAATATAAGGACTTTGTATGTTAACCAAAACTGTTCTGTTAGTTTGTAGTCGAAAGTAGTTTTGAAATTACCATGATATACTTCAATTGTTGTTTCTATGCTAATTTTAGTAGTTGTAGTATCTTGCCATGTAGTTACATAGATCAGTGGTAATTTGGTGGGAGTGTAACAGAATCTGACAAAGTTTCCATTTTATTGACACTTTTTCCCTCTAATTGCTTACATTCACTTGTTTAGAGAGCCTAGAATTATGCTAGCCACAATATGCTGTTGAAGGAAGTTTCATTCCATTGTACATGTAGATAAGACATTGTATGTGTTTGGTGAACTGGCTTAGTACTTGCTGCACACACTGGGTTGTTTATGTGCACAGCCATCCTTGTTATTGTTCAGTACATGTGCATTCTTAAGGAGGCAGCCATGTTTGTTTGGTCATGTGATCAAAGTTTTCTACATGTAAAATAGTCCAAACATTAAGTGAGATGTCCTTTTTGATATTGTGATACTTTAGTTTGATTGTAATTTAGTTTTTGTTGTAGACTATAGTGACTTTGAGGAAAATTGTGCAACTTTTACTTTTCCCATAATGCATTGCTTCTTGCACATGGCCTGATTCTCCAACAATGTGCTCAGCAGTTTGCTGCGCTGAGGATGATTTAATCCGCTTTTTTCTGCAACCATCCTAAGATTATTTAGCACACCCACTACAGGCCCACGAGGTAAATATCCTACTTAGTAATATTGGATCAGTTTTACTCTCTTAAATGTAGGATTAAGTTAGAAAATAATGGTTTATTAAGTCAAAGTAATTGTGTCTTTTATGCATGTATGTTATTTACTAGTATAGTAATGTAAATGTCCATTGTCATTTCTTTAGGTCATATGAGTCTCATTGAATAATTCCTTGTGAAGACTAAATTTACCACATTAACCTTCAAATTGTTGAGATCTATACTTATGATTATCATTGTTATTTGCTTGTCAGATCTCACGGTGTTCATCTTTGGAGACAGTTCATTGTCAACATTAAAGTCAGACATGACAGAGACATCAGTACAGATCGTGTCCGCCTACATTTTGCTTTGGTAGTTGGGTGCAGCTACAATGGGTGATTTCAATGAAGATATCATGAAACAGTCTTCTGTTCAGAAAGTGATGCATGATCATGGATATAAGCAATGTGTTACTGAAGCTACTACTGAGAATGGAACTTTACTTGATCATGTTTATGTCAGGAACATAGACGTCATTGAAACTTATGTGAGCCCAACATATTACAGCTACCATGAAGCAGTGATACTTAAATTGTGAATTTCTTTTTGTGAATGTCTATTGCATTGAAACTATATTTGTTGGTGTGCTACAATGTAGTTTATTTGAGCATTTGGAAGTGTAGTCATTTATTTTAAAATGACACTACAGGTACATACCTGCAGAGAGAGACCTGTATGTACATGTAGTATAAGACCAAAATGACATTAATACATGAATTCTTACAACTAAAAAAAATGAGATGGGGTTTAAGATATAAATTACAAAAAAATAAACTTCTAAAGTTGAATTCTGAAAAATGAAGTATGAACTTTTACTTAAAAGAGAGTACAATAATAAGTGAATTATGGAGGTTGATGACAACTGTAAATAATAAATGAAGACAAGAATGACACACAGAAACAAGTATGATAAATGACACAAGAATGCACCAGATACAGTGAAGTTATTGACCAATAAAGTAAATAAAAATTATAAGTAAAATTACATTATTGCGGTATTTGTAAGTGATCAATGTGAGGTCCATGAACAACAGTAAAGCATTAGTAGACATAATGTACATAATAATGAACACTTTATAATAGTTTTAATAAAGTACGTAATTCTAGCAGAGATTGCCATGCATACATGTACATGTACATTCAAATACATGTAGTTGTTTCTCTGATACATGTACACAGAACATGATAAATAATGTCAGCCTGTTGATACCTACACTATCAAGGTGAGTGACAACATTTTCAACATTGTGTGATGATTTGATACTGAAACATGTTTTAGAACATCTACACATACGATGCATTTTATTTGTATCATCGATCAAAAAATGCGCTGATGTAACTGACCGATTGAACGCCTGTAGTGCTATAAAAAAACGTTGCTGTTATTGTGTGAATTTAATGTCATGACGTAATAGTAACCATTAAATGTATTATTTTATAGAATATATACTTGATGTATGTACAGTGTACATGGTCTATGTGTAACCATACAAGTCCTTATGAATTGTCATCTGCAGGCTGTCAGCAATTCATTGTGGCCTGTGACTTTGGACAAGATGGAGTGTGAACCACAACACTCCCTGCCAGACCTCCAACACTTGAGGGTGGGTGTTGTCATCTGCAGGCTGTCAGCAATTCATTGTGGCCTGTGACTTTGGACAAGATTGAGTGTGAACCACAACACTGCCTGCCAGACCTCCAACACTTGAGGGTGGGTGTTGTCATCTGCGGGCTGTCAGCAATTCATTGTGGCCTGTGACTTTGGACAAGATGGAGTGTGAACCGCAACACTGCCTGCCAGACTTCCAACACTTGAGGGCGGGTGTTGTCATCTGCAGGCTGTCAGCAATTCATTGTGGCCTGTGACTTTGGACAAGATGGAGTGTGAACCACAACACTGCCTGCCAGACCTCCAACACTCGAGGGTGGATGTTGTCATCTGCGGGCTGTCAGCAATTCATTGTGGCCTGTGACTTTGGACAACATGGAGTATGAACCACAACACTCACTGCCAGGCGTCCAACACTCGAGGGTGGGTGTTGTCATCTATTTTTAATCCTATATTTTGTCCTATTTTTAATTTGTACAGCGCATTGGGACTCCATGTGAAATGCGCTTAATAAGAACAGTTTTATTATCATTATTATTATCTGCAGGCTGTCAGCAATGCATTGTGGCCTGTGACTTTGGACAAGATGGAGTGTGAACCACAACACTCCCTGCCAGACCTCCAACACTTGAGGGTGGGTGTTGTCATCTGCGGGCTGTCAGCAATTCATTGTGGCCTGTGACTTTGGACAAGATGGAGTGTGAACCGCAACACTGCCTGCCAGACCTCCAACACTTGAGGGCGGGTGTTGTCATCTGCGGGCTGTCAGCAATTCATTGTGGCCTGTGACTTTGGACAAGATGGAGTGTGAACCGCAACACTGCCTGCCAGACCTCCAACACTTGAGGGCGGGTGTTGTCATCTGCGGGCTGTCAGCAATTCATTGTGGCCTGTGACTTTGGACAAGATGGAGTGTGAACCGCAACACTCCCTGGCAGGCCTTCAACACTTGAGGGTGGGTCTTGTCATCTGCGGGCTGTCAGCAATTCATTGTGGCCTGTGACTAATCATTGTTCATCCCTGTTTTTTTAATTGACTTGTGACCACATTTGTAACCATACATACTTTGATTTTTGTCCTCACTAATATATTTTCATAAACACTTTTAGATGTATTTATAAAAATATGTTGGTGAACGGCTAAACCCAATTTTGAATTTTAACTCACTTTGATGCATGTTCAATGTGATGAATAGACTGCAGTTAGCAAAGAACTTTTCAGTGAACTTGTGAAGGGATTTGTGATGGACTGGACTAAAACATATCGCTTTGAATATTGGTGTACCAACAAAACTTTGTAAGGTCAATTAATCACACTGTCGTCCAACTTCCGGACCAAATAAAATGCACAACATTTCTTTTCATAGCAATCTTCTCTTTCATGTTTTTTTCAGAGTAAAATTCCATTGCAGTCAACGATGTGCTGTTATGACCTGCCATCAGGTGCGATGTGGATGACCTCCAATCATGTCAACAACGCTAGGAGTAAACAACGCCATGCCCAATGCTGTTTGTGTTCTACATTTGGTGTTTGCTTGAAGAGTAATGAACAAATTCTAGTGTTCCAATAGCAATATGACCTGCCATCAAGTGTGATGTGGATGACATCTAGTCATCCACCAGCAGTGCCATGCCCAATGCTCTTTGTGTTCTACATTGGTGTTTGCTTGGAGAGTAATGAAGATGTTTTAGTGTTCCAATGCTGATTACTAACTAATACCAACTTGGTTTATTTTATCTAATAAACAACATTGCAGTCATGGCCGCAGCCGCTTATCCTCATTGGAATGCAGTTGCCAGCTGTGGTATGCTGTGGCATGCCGTGTGCCACAGCTAGTGGGTAGTTCCACAGCTGCTGCTTTTGTGCAGTCCCTCTACCACACAAAGGCTGTGCAGTCATGCGGGCCACTTGCTCTATGTGTGGAGGAATGTCCCCATTACAACCCGTCTTTAAGGGGTTAAGGACCAAATGTCACAAGTGTCAAATGAATAAAGATTCCAAGTTATACTTCAAAGATTTGACCATCTATCTTATAGCTCTGTCTCAAATGACATCATTTCTTACAGACCAGCCATATGCATCGGCATTTTTCTGTCATGATCATGGATTATGTCGTATTTTGCACACATTTTGAGCAACAAGTAGGCGTGCTGTGTTTGAAACATTTTCTACAATGCACAAAGCATGCTTGGGTTTATAGAATACGCAGATGCAGTTCTCCAACAGACAGGGCCATTTTTGAGAGAGACCTGTTATGCTTATTGAAAAGCAAAACTTTGGTTGTACAAGATCACAGATTGCACTTGCCAGCCTGCATAGCCCTGCATTAGTAAGCAGAAATGTGTCAGTTTGAGTGTCAAACAAGCAATGTTTTCTTTCCCGACAAGATTTGGAAGAGAATCAAGCATGCAGTACTTGGAGGTTATTTTATTCAAATTAGAATCACATATACTCATTTTAATTTGTGTTGATGTGCTTAGCTATAAACCATTGTTACAAACACTGGTGAAGTCAACCTTCTGTCTTGGCATTGCAGAAAATGAAATTAAAATGTAAAGTCATGTAAATAGTTTGTGGATTTATTTCTACAATCATATTGAATACTCAGCTTTTCACTTTATGCTTGATACACAGTGACTTACAAAACTTGTAGGCAGTACAAAATAATAACTTTGTTAAAGAGAAAATATTGACTTGAATGTTCATTTTTATTTTTCACAAAGATTTGTTTTTAAATAACACAAAAACATATCAAGTACAATTTTCTATTGTAGTCTCTACCAATTAATTATGTATGTAATATGCAACTTTCACATATGCATGAATTGAAACGTGAGGACTTCAGCTTTACTGCAGCACAATGCATGCACCCTACACAAATACATTGTACATGCGTATGAGTATCTCAAAGTGGAAACTACGTCTGGGCTTGTTTCTATCTGTAATAAAAATGATTGTAATTGCCATGACAAATATGCTGATTTAAAGATGCTTTTCTAATTGTGTAACTACAATTTCTATGGCTTATCTCATAACTTAGTCATTTATCATTTATTTAGCAAAACACGACAATTGATTGTATTTCTGGACTACTATGAAAAATAAATCCCAATACTTCAACTGGAATCACAATCTGTGTACACGTGGATAATTTTGTTTTGAGATGCAGCTGTGAACAATCAGATAAATAAGTTATTTATTCATTATGTTATAGTCACTTAATCTTCGCGATCTTCAGCAAAATAAGAATAAGTGTGGGGGAACAAAAGGAACATTGTTTAAACACCTGTGATAAATAACATTTGCAAATACATGATAACATAGTGGAGGGAGTTCCTAGTCTATCAGTGCCTGTGCGTGTAGTTTTTCAATTTAAAAGAAATATTGCAGTAAATTGTAATACATATGGTAGAGAGCAGTAGTGAATGACAGCGGTAGCGTCTCTACATTATATTAGTTATACTGTTGGGCATTATATAGAGGGCAGTAGATCACCATTATGGGCCGTACACAACAAACATTGTCAACAGTAGAGAGCAGTAGATCACTGGCACAGTGCCAACGCATACGGGGCGCACGCAAAGGCATCAGTGCACGCAGCAGAGGAAACACGTGCATGTACATGTACATGAACATGTACATCGTGGACGTCCTGTGCATGTTTTAAAGCAGAGGTATTGTCAACCTAAAGCTTTAAGCGTGCGCAGGCCATGTCCGAGTTTGCTTATTGCCTTGAAACTTTCAAATGTTTTAGACCTACCCTTAAATCGACAATTCAAGTAAAAACTAATATAAAAACTGCCATGGTTGATTTTTCAGGAATTTTCAAAGGAAAAAGGCTCTTTTCAGTATGACTTCCGGTCTGATGACGTCATACACCTAAAACTTCGCACACGTCTTAAAGTGGGTCAGGGTCATGATATACACCAATATTTAGGCGATTCCGACAAACTTCGCCACAAACATCTATTCAAAATACATTTTTGATAATTTTCAACCTGTCGCTAGAGGGCGCGCGAAGATTGCATGACGTCATTGGTAGATGATTTAAAGAATACTCTCAGCCAAGAGACTAACACCGTTGAAAGCAAGTTCATATCTATAACCACTTTCAAATAATAAGCCACTTCCGGTTTTGGCCTTTTTCGACCGGAAGCAAGGGTCATGTGATTGCACGCACACTGAATGAAATAAAGACCTCAACCTACTCCACCACTTGCCGGCAACAGAATGCTTCGGACGCGTACGGTTGATTTCTTATGCATTTTTAAAAATTAAAAGTGTCACTATTCAATTGCCTATAAATAAACACTGGATGACGTCATCATGACGTCATCATTACACAAAGTTGTTTGAATCAGGTTCTTTGCTTGGACAAAGAGTGGTGTAAATGAATTACTGGCAAAGAGTCGAAAATGCCTTCTGAAAATCGACATTTAAAAAAAAAAAATTGTGTACAAAGTCTATGGGAAAAATTAAATATTCAAAATTCTATAATAAATCATGTGATGACGTCAGCATGACGAAAAGTTTCGGCATACATCCTCAGATGATGGTTAATAACTATGCTGAGTTTAAAGTTGATCGGATTTAAAATAATTGCCAAAGTGGCTTGTAGAATAAAAACGTGTACAAAACCTATGGGGAAAAGTGGAAAAAGAAAAAAAAAAAAAAAAAAAAAAAAAAACTAGAAATGTGTTTGTGGACAAACACTGAGCTGTTTCGACCGTTTTATTAATGACTGCTGTAAAGGAGTTTCATCCAGGTCGAATAAACATGTACATGCGTATTTTTTTGAAATTTTCTGTATCTATCTACGACCTAACAAACCTTTTGCAAAAAAAAAAAAATTAACCACGTTCCATTGATGAGATATGAGTAAAATTTATATTAAATCACATGATGACGTCAACGTGACTTCACTGTAATTTCTGTCTACAACATGTCCCAGAATACTTGCATACCAAGTTTGAACCCAATTGGACCTCCGGTTCTGTAGATATAGGGCCTTAAAGTATGCACTTTTAGGATTACGTAATGTGACACGTGATGACGTCATGATGATGTCATGATTCGGCATACATTTTCCGATGGTTGTATAAGTGTGTGCCAGGTTTGAAGTCGATCGGACCGTCTTTGATATAATTTTTGCAAAATTTGAAGAAAATATTAAAATTTGAAAAATTCATAAAAAATCAGATGATGACGTCATGATGACGTCACTTCAGATTTTGAATGCTGTTATCCATACCTACCTACCCACCAAGTTTCATAACGATCGGACATACCCTTATATGTGAATCAAAAAATCACGTTTTTGATGACGTCATGATGACGTCACACATTTTAACAAATTTTGTGCATCTATCTATGACCTAACAAACCTGTTACAAAAAGAATTTTGAATTTACCACATTCCGTTCATGAGATATGAGTAAAAGGTCCAAAAAGTAAATAATTTATATAAAATTACACGATGACGTCATCATGACGTCACTGTAATTTTCGTCTATAACACGTCCCGGAATACTTGCATACCAAGTTTGGACCAAATCGGACTTCCGGTTCTGTAGATATAGGGCCTTAAAGTATGCTCTTAAAGGATGACGTCATGTGACACGTGATGACATCATGATGACGTCATGATTCAGTGCACATCTTCAGATAGTGGTCTAAGTGTATGCCAGGTTTGAAGTCGATCGGATTTGAAAAAATGCCAAAAGTGACTTGTAGAACGAAAACACGTGTTATCCTATGAGAAAAAAAGTGGAAAAAAAAAAAAGAGAAAAACTAAAAATAACAAAAACAAGAGCTGTTTCGGTGTGTACACCGAAACAGCTAAAAAAAGGAAAAAAAAAAACTTTAACGAAAACAAGAGCTGTTCCCAATTGAAATTGGGAACAGCTAAAAAAAAAAAAGGAAAAAAAAAAACTTTAACGAAAACAAGAGCTGTTCCCAATTGAAATTGGGAACAGCTAAAAATGAGAACAAAAACAAAGGCTTTTTCGCAAAATTGCGAAAAAGCCAAAAAATGAGAACAAAAAGAAAGGCTTTTCCGCTTTTTTGCGGAAAAGCCAAAAAAAATCTGAACAAAAAGAAAGGCTTTTTCGCAAATTTTGCGAAAAAGCCAAAAAGAAGAAAAATGAGAACAAAAACAAAGGCTTTTCCGCAACTTTGCGGAAAAGCCAAAAAAAAAAAAAAAAAGGAAAAAAAAAAACTTTAACGAAAACAACAAGAGCTGTTCCCAATTGAAATTGGGAACAGCTAAAAATCAGAACAAAAACAAAAGCCAATAATATTAACAACTAGAGGTCTATGTCTGTTTGCAACAGAACATAGGGCTTTTCCGCATTATGATTTTTTTTAATCAATAATATGCCCTGAATATGTATGAACATAAAATCTGTCAAAGTTAGCCGAAAATCGGCTGAAACGGTCACTGTGGACAGGATTTGACCTCGGCAATACGATGTATGTGCGTGTGTACAAGGTCTTTGCTTTGACAAAGAGTGATCCAAATAAATTACTGCCAAAGAGTCGAAAACGCACTTTGAAAATCGACAAATATTTTTTAATTTTTTGATGACGTCATCGTGACGTCACTTCGAACTTTGCATACTAGTATGATTAACTACCTACCCACCAAGTTTCATGACAATTGGACCTTTCCTTATATGAGTTTTGAAAAATCGCATTTTGATGACGTCATGATGACGTCACACATTTTTCAAGTTTTGTGCGAATAGCTATTACATAACAGACCAAATGCAAAAAAGAATTTTGCATTTTGCATGTTGCGTTCAGGAGATATGGCTAAAAGGTCCAAAAAAATAAATATTTATATAAAATCTCAGGATGACGTCATCATGACGTCACCTCATTTTTAATCTATAACACATCCTGGTATAGCCACATACCAAGTTTCAACCCAATCGGACTTACATTTCTGTTGATATAAGACTTCACAATATGTACGTGATCGTCATAGTCTTGGCATAATTTTTGTATGAGGGTCTTTTCTTGGCTGTAACTTTGATGACGATTCCAGATCGCCAAGTTATACGAATGGTGGCTTGAAAACGTGTACAAAGTCAATGGGTTAAAAATCCAACAGCAGAAAAACTGAACCTTTAAATACGTGATTTGCCTTTAAACTGAAACATTTTTATAAAATATTACTTGATATTCTGACTCTTGGGAATATTTTCAATCAAATGGCAAACGTGAAAAAATACGATTTCTTTTTCTTTCTCATAGTAATTCTCGGCCGAAGTTCAGAACTACTCGGTAAGATATATCAGTGTTGTATAGGAAAAGACTTGTGGAGAAAGCTGTGTACAAAGTCTATGAGAAAAATTAATTATTCATGAATCCATAATAAATCACTTGATGATGACGTCATCATGATGTCATAGTCTTGGCATAATTTGTGTATGAGGGTCTTCCTTGGCTGTAACTTTGATGACGATTCCAGATCGCCAAGTTATGAAAAAGGTGGCTTGAAAACGTGTACAAAGTCAATAGGTTAAAAATCCCACAGCAGAAAAACTGCACCTTTAAATGCATGATTTGCCTTTAAACTGAAACATTTTTATAAAATATTACTTGCTATTCTAACTCTTGGGAATATTTTCAATCAAATGACAGGCGTAAAAAAATACGATTTCTTTTTCCTTTTCATAGTAATTCTCAGCCGAAGTTCAGAACTACTCGGTAAGATATATCAGTGTTGTATAGGGAAAGACTTGTGGAGAACGCTGTGTACAAAGTCTATGAGAAAAATTAATTATTCATAAATCCATAATAAATCACTTGATGATGTCACCATGACGTCACTCTTCGGGACACATCTTGGCTATAGGGACTATGCTTATGCCAACTTTCAATGATATCTGACAAAGATTAATGCCAAAAGTGCTATAATACGTCCCTGTCTATGCGCATATGCATGAACATACAATCTGTGAAAGTTAGCCGAAAATCGGCTAAAACGGTCACTGTGGACAGGATTTGACCTCAGCAACACGTGCGCTGCAGGCTGACTGACAAACGATGTATGTGCCTATGTACAACGTACGTGCATGTACATGTACATTGTGGACGTCCTGTCCTGTGCATGTTTTGAAGCAGAGGTATTGTCAACGTGAAGTTTTAAGCGTGCGCAGAGTTGTTCGAGTTCGCTTATCGCCTCGAAACTTTCAAATGTTTTAGACCTACCCTTCAATCGACAATTAAAGTAAAAACAAATATAAAAACTGCCATGGTTGATTTTTCAGGAATTTTCAAATGAAAAAGGGTCTTTTTATTATAACTTCCGGTCTGATGACGTCATTCGCCTAAAACTTCGCACACGTCTTAAGTGGGTAAAGGTCATCATATACACCAATATTTAGGCGATTCCGACAAACTTCGCCACAGACATCTATTCAAAATACATTTTTGCTAATTTTCAACCTGTCGCTAGAGGGCGCTCGAAGATTGCATGACGTCATCGGTAGATGATTTGAAGAATACTATCGACCAAGAGACTAACACCGTTGAAAGCAAGTTCATTTCTATTACCATTTTTAAATAATAAGCCACTTCCGGTTTGGGCCTTTTTCGACCGGAAGCAAGGGTCACGTGATTGCACGCACAATGAAATGAAGACCTCAACCTACTCTACCACTTGCCGGCAACAGAATGCTGCGGACGCGTACGGTTGATTTCTTATGCATTTTTAAATATTAAAAGTGTCACAATTTAATTGCCTATAAATAAACACAGGATGACGTCATCATGACGTCATCATTCCACAATGTTGTTTGGAGTAGGGTCTTTGCTTGGACAAAGATTGGTGTAAATAAATAACTGGCAAAGAGTCGAAAATGCCCTTTGAAAAGCGACAATTTTTTTTAAATTTCTGTGTACAAAGTCTATGGGAAAAATTAAATATTCAAAAATCTATAATAAATTAGTCGATGACGTCACCATGACGTCAATCTTCGGGACACATCTTTGCTATAGGGACAATGCTTATGCTAAGTTTGAATGATGTATGGCAAAGATTAATGCCAAAAGTGGCACTGAGAAAAAACGTGCACAAAGTCAATGGCATTTGAAGTGGAACA
This sequence comes from Patiria pectinifera, assembly GCA_029964075.1. Lineage (NCBI taxonomy): Eukaryota > Metazoa > Echinodermata > Asteroidea > Valvatida > Asterinidae > Patiria > Patiria pectinifera. Next base: position 12,825,290 of record CM057134.1, read on the forward strand.
AAAAGAAGAAGAAGAAGAAGAAGAAGAAGAAGAAGAAGAAAGAAAAAAAAAAAAAACCAGAACAAAAACAAAGGCTTTTCCGCAACTTTGCGGAAAAGCCAATAATAATAATAATAATAATAATAATAATAATATAGGTTAAATTTCCTTCCCTGAGTTTGGCTACAGAATTAGAATGTGTTTTTGTGCTGAATCAGCACTGTTTTGGGCTTTATAAATCCATGGCTGCCACCGCCACCACATCTGCGATTATCCAGATTTGTTTATACATGACATGTGTTAACTAGTGTAAGTTAGACTCCATCACATACCGTTAAAGTTAATTCCCAAGCTAGCTGTTTAGAATTATTGAATTTCCAACGAGGTTTCCCAAACTGTGCCAAGTGTTCTTGCTTGGGCAACCCCAGGGCAAAATGCTCATCGGGAATTCGACATTATGTAGCTACATGTCTCTCTGTCTCTCTCTCTCTCTCTCTTCCGGTGAAGTATAGTCCACCATCTGGTGTGTTACGTACTGCGGTTGTTGTGTGCATGCAAGGTGAGGATATATACAGTGCAGGTGATCAGCTTAAACATAAGGTGCGGCTAAAAACAACTCAGGCTGACTTAGCGGAGCTGGACTGACTACACACCCTGCTTGAAGCTTGCAAGCGATGTGCAGTTGGCGAGATCTTGTGGAAGGGTGTTCCAAATTCTGATGCTATCCGGAAAGAATGACTGCCGATATACCCCAGTCCTGGTGAATGGTACTAGGTATCAGGGAGTGACCTCTCAGGGCAACTGTTGGTGTTAGGTAGGTAAGTGGGACATCAACCAGGTTGTTGACAATTCGGAACATCATCACTGCCTTGGCCTTTGCACGCCGTTCTTGAAGGGTGGGCCACTGGAGCCGATTGATCATGGCAGTGACACTGCTGGTGGTCCTCCCCAAACACGAAGCGTGCATAACGCCGTTGCACCATCTCCAGCTTTTGGATGTTGCTTGCTGTCAGGGGGTCCCATATGATGCAAGAGTACTCAACTATAGGGCGTACTAAGGTCTTGTAGCACAGCTCCTTTGTTTTTCAAGGACACTGATGAATATTACGTTGCAAGAAAGCCCTGGTAGAATTTGCTTTGTTGGTATAAATGCTATTGATGTGATGGTTCCAGTTCAGGTTTTTGTGGATGTTGACGCAGAGGTATTTTGCAGAGTCAACCTCTTCTAGTACGTGGTTGTGAATGATGTACGGCTGTTTGATGAGTTTCCTTTTGTTGGTTATATGGATGACCTGACACTTCTGTGGATGGAACTCCATCTGCCAATCATTCTCCCATTGCTGAAGGTGGTCCAAGTCCTGCTGCAATAAACTTGCATCTTCCTCTGTCTTGATGGTGCGATACAGGACACAGTCGTCCGCAAATAATCTGGCTGTTGTGCCCACCGAAGTGCAGTCAGGAAGATCGTTTATGAAAAGCAGGAACAGCAGTGGGCCCAGAACACTCCCTTGAGGAACCCTTGATAGGACTGGTGCAGATTTGGATGTAGTTCCATCCAGGATGACTTGTTGAGTGCGGTTCTCTAGGAATGCGCTTACCCATATGTTGATATTACCATCAATACCATAATAGTTGAGCTTATGAAGTAACCTTTGATGTGGCACCTTATCAAAGGCCTTTGAGAACTCTAATAGTATGACATCTACTTGGCCTCTGCAATCGACAGTGTTGGCAAGATCTTGTAGGGTGAGCAACAATTGAGTATCACAAGAGCGGCGTTTTCTAAAGCCGAACTGTGCATCGGTGAGGATGTTATTCTTGTCGAGATGATTCAGGATTTGGCTACACATGTACAACACATGTTCGAGCATCTTGCAGATGACGGAGGTCAGTGATATTGGTCTGTAATTCACAGCCTTATTTCGTTCCCCTTTTTTAAAGACGGGAACGACGTTCGCTTCCTTCCATTCTTGTGGTAAGATGCCTTGGTTGATGGAGGCTTGGTAGAATAAGGCAAGTACTGGAGCTAGTTCGTTTGATAACTCCTTCAATAGCCTGGGAGGAATACCGTCTGGGCCTGATGCCTTGTGGATGTTTAGGCCATTGAGCAACTTTCTAACACCATCAATTGACACCGTGATAGAGTCCATAGATGGAAATGGGCAAGGATCTTTATCCTTGATTGTTGTCTTATCCTCATTTTTGTTAAAGACTGATGAGAATTGATCATTGAGTAGGTTTGCTTTGGTCGCACTGTCCGTGTATGTTACTCCATTTCTCGCCTTCAGTGGAGAAACACCAGAGTTATCACATTTCTTGCTGTTTATGAACCCCCAAAATCTCTTGGGGTTTGTTGTTGAGTCAGGGGTAATAATGTTGTTGATGTACTCACTATACGCATGTTTACAGGCTGATCTTGTCGTCTTCTTCAGTTGGTGATAACGCGGAAAATCTCTGGCTTTCTGTGTTTTCTTGGCCTTGGTGAAGCTACGCTTTTTACGTCTTGTCAAACGGTTTACTTTCCTTGTGATCCATGGTTGGTTTAACCTGGTGGATGACATCTTGGAGGGCACACCATTGTCAAGGATCTTCAATAATGATGATTTAATGTCTGACCACATCTGGTGAATTGGGCTGTTGACATTGTACTTGCTCACAAACTCACGCTGGAAATTGTGACACTCCTCCTTCATGCCATCAACACTGGCTTTATTCCACAGATGGATTTTTCGCCTCACTGGAATGTTCCTCTTTGGTGTAATGCTAGATTCTGTGTACACAATGTCATGATCGCCGAGACCTGGCAGGGGAGCACATTTATCAACCAAGGAGGGGCGGTTGGTAAGAAAGACATCCAGTGTCTTATCTCCTCTAGTTGAAAATGTGACCATTTGCTGTAGTCCACAGTTTTGGAGGAACTCAAGAAATCTCTCATTCAGTCGATAAGAATATTGGTTGCGATCGACTGCCAGCAGATCCCAGTTGATATCCGGAAGATTAACATCTCCACCAACCCAGAGCACCGAATTTTTGAATTTGCGGGCAAGTTCTTCAACACATGAGCACAATGCATTCAGATATTGGGCATCACTGCTGGGGGGACGATACATGCTACCTACAATGAGGGTCTTATCTTTTGCCATGGTGAACTTAGCAAAGATACATTCGGCATCCACATCAACTTCAACACGATCATAGACAAGGTCTTTTCTGATGGCAAGAAGGACTCCACCATAATCATCACTGTGGTCCTTCCGAATGAATTCAAAATTAGGTGGAAAGATTTCCGATGAGTGTATACTACGGTTCAGCCAGGTTTCAGTACCGATGATGATGGTTGGATCAGAAGAATCAATTAAATTGATTATGTCTTCCTTTTTGTTTTTTGCACTTTGGAAATTGACAGTTAACACTTTCATGTTCACAGGTTTTTTGTTGGTAGATTTGGGTATTGGTGATGAGCATGACAGTGGTGGTCCTGGACTTGCGATAGGGGTGGGGTTATAACTCGCAGTTGAGTTACTACTGTCACTAGTATCTAGATGAGAAAACGAATTGGTGGTATCAACAGTGAATGACTCGAATAGGCTGGAAGAAAAATTGGGCATGCCACAGTTTACACAGTGCCATGAGACATTGTTGAGTGTCATATACACTGGGGTGGACATATGCATGCAGTCAGCGTGCTACCATTGTTGACAGTCATCACAAGCAACCCCTCGTTGTTTCCATGTTACTGCACGACTGCATATCTGGCATGGGTACTTGCAGGTCAGCGGACCTGGGTTCAGCTCGACGTCTGGGGCATTAACCAAGAGCAGTAAGCTTAGGTACAGGAGAGTGAGGGTTTTCTTCTCTCTGAAACTAGCAGAAGCAGTGTTGAGCTTTCTTGAAAAGGCTGCAACAATTATCTCATCATTGACATTAAGACGGTCATGAGGTGTAACAGAAGAACAGACTATGCCGAGGTGTTCAACGAAATGTTCCTGCTGATGTTTGTAGATGAAGTTGATGAATATTATGCCCAGTAATACATAGAAAGCATTTCTAGCCATGGCTAACATATTTGCCACTGATGAGGTAGGCAATGCATAGAAAGAAAGAAAAGGAATCTCTCACCAATGTCACTGCAGTCTTCTTACGTCTGGGGTCTAGACACAGTCTAGGCTGAGGTGTTAAATTCTGTAATCAGGAACCAGACTAACCTAGACTACAATGTAGGTGTGGCAGGATGGGTGACAAAAATGATCCTTAGAATGTCTCCAAAAAGAATCTAAGTAATGAAAGGTACTCTGGAAAAGATAACCCAGATATGAATAAGGGTTTAACTATCCCAAAATAACCAGGTGGAAATGCAGGCTGGGGTTGAAAACCGAGTTCAGTCTCTCACGTCTGGGGTCTAGACACAGTCTAGGCTGAGGTGTGAACTTTTGTAGACAGGCACCAGACTAAAGTAAATGTCTGGGGTCTAGACACAGTCTAGGCTGAGGTGTTAAATTCTGTAGACAGGCACCAGACTAAATCTAAGTGCATGTGGCAGGATGGGTGACAAAAATTACTCTAAAAATGACTCAATAAGACTCCAAATGATGAAGGCACACAGGAAAAGACAATCCTGGGATGAAATAGGGTTTAACTATTCCAAAAAAATCCAAATGAAGATGCAGGTTGGAGTTGGAAAAATGTGAACATATGCACATTTTTCACGAGCCCATGCACAACACGTCCAACACCTAAGCATGCACACAACAACATTTCGATTCCCGATAGCATTTTGGCCTGGGGTTTCCAAAGCCAACATGACTTTTGTGTTCCATGTCGTATGATGTATACCTTCTCTTATACCCAGTAAACGTACTGCTGCATGTGTCGGATGTTTTTGAGTTTAATTTTGATAACTCAACTTACATATACTTCAAGCATAGAGCATAGAATAGCAAGGAAGTTCAGATCGGTTATGTGGGCGGGTCGCGATACGAATCCAACTTGCATACGTCCGTGTAACTAGGCCTACATGTGGTGAACTGAACCGCGCGCTCCGTATACCGCACGCATAAGCTGTAGGGCGCTGCAGTAATACGTATGGTCCAAACTCCAAATTGAAGGCCTGCTGCATGCTGGTGGCCAGGGTGACCGTAAGAAAATGGCAAAATTCTGCTAGATACACTTAAAAAAATCTGCTAGATTAACAACATGCAGATATTATAAAATTTCCTTAAACAAAACAAAAATAACAGAATTTCCTTAAAATGTGCACGTGTCACGTGATGCTTCTAGCCGGCTTGCAATGGTCTAACGTACTTTACAGTGAAATAAATCAACTAATACACATCAGGGAACCTCAAATTAAAGCCTTTTCAAAACTAATCAGCTGTATTTTTCAAATCTGCTGTATTTTTCTGTCAAGTCGCCAATTTTACAGAATTCTGCTAGAAATCTGCTAAAAAATTCATTCAGCTAAATTTATTGTCAAACTCGTTTTGTTTCCCAAAAATTCTGTTAAATTTAGCCGAAATTCGGCTAAAACGGTCACCCTGCTGATGGCGTGCTTCCGGAACCCTTGAGTAGGAAACCTAACGTGCAAACTAATTTGCAGTTATTTTTGGTGCATTGAAAAATCACCCTTGAAAAAAGGCCTTTGTAAAATTGTTACAAGCATCTCAATTTATGGAAACTGAAAAATCGCGCCTGACGTGAGAGACAGTTATCGTGGCAAAAACTGACCTCCTACTTCTAAATAGCTAAAATACATGTGGACTAGTTCCAGCCCCCTCAAAATATGGGGACCGTGATCGCTAAGCCATTGATAGTCTGGTTCCCAGACCTGACAATTATTTCCGACGCTCATCAGGTTGCAGGTCAGGCAGTGACCGCGGCTAAAAATAACCGTGACGACATTGACGGGCCGGCCTGTTTAAAGCTCGGCTTCGTTTCCGACTACGCTTGATCACTTTAATGTTCCGATGACATTTTTAAAAAATAAATCACTTGCTTCATTTACCATGTAGTTATGATATATTTCTGTAAGACAATTAGCCTGTGTTGACATGGAACCTTGGGCATCGAAATAGCACTGTTAGCAGGCGGAGCAGAATGGGGACCATGCCAAGTTTTGAAAAATCTCTGTAACAGTCGTCAAATTCATATGACGTGAACATTCACCCCTCGATACGTACGATCCGAGGGCACACTTAAGCACAAAATTGTCGTTGGATTTCAAGTTTTTCCAAATGCAAGCAATGAATATTAACTATATCAACTAATTCTTAATGTTTTTAATAATCAAAAAGGCAGTTAATAAAACTTGAATTATACTCGGAAATACCCGGACGCTATCCGATTGCCGACGAAACGAATTCGGCAAATTTCGGACTTTTTCCGGACAAAGGAGGCATTCCTCCCAACCTCGTTCTCAGGGTGTCGAGCAGTACGCGCCCACCGTCACTACCTGCTCTCTCACCCTGGTGTTGGCCCATTTGCACGGTGCAAGATTTTGAACACGTTTGCAAATGACGAATAGTCTGGTGCCTGCCTGTGCGTTACATTAGCGTTGGTTTTTGTATGCGGCATCTGGGTTAAAAACAGCATCAATTAATTTCTGACGCCGTGAGTTATGAAAACACGATGGGGGGGGGGGGGGGTTAAAATGTTACAATCTTGCCTGCCAATATGCAGTATCACATTTCACATTAATATGAGAAAACTGGAAAGGAAGGAGTATTTTTTAGAAGGCGTGGACGTTATAACTACAATTCACATGAAAACACGTAATGACTGTTGGAAATAACAACACCAACTGCACGATATAAATCCATTACTAGCAAATTGCGTTATTGAATCAGGATACAAGAAAAAAGTTTCTTATCCAGGGCCTACTATTGGAAATAAGGTAAGCGCTGGGGACGATGTTGCATTCCTTCCGTTTAGTCACGTGATGTATATATACATTGTATAGACTAGCGCCGGCCTGACCTACTTCATCAGAAATAATCAGAGTTTTGGTCGGGAAACCAGACTGTAAGCCATTGATTGGATCCTCTGCGCGCGCAGCATGATTGTATATTTTTGAATCTCAATCACTATTCAGACTTGTGCATGGACGATACTGAACACAGGGTTATCAACAACTGACTCTTGTCTTAGGCAAGTGTCTCCATGCATAAGGCAACTTTCAAGCATTTTAACTACACTACATAGGTTTTTGTATCGAACCGTAATTCCTATCTTTATTGATAGATGCCAGATACACTTTCGAATTCAGCAAAAATCGAAAACTCAACTCCTCCGAAATAATGCACAGTACTGCCAATTTGCAACAGGCTGTTTGGGCGCAAACATTATACCATTGTGATGTATGATTCAGGAGGCGGGATTCAAACCTATGCGTGTCCTGATATAATTTACATAGGAGGAAAGCCTCCTAATGTATTCAGGATTCAATGCTTTAGTTATACCTGCCCCAATGTTTGAAGTCCGAAGGACAATGGGGACAAGGAGACCTAGGAACAGAACTCCAGGAAGTGAAAGGTCAAAATGACTGACAGGTTATACTTATATCGCACGTTAAAAATGACAATCAGAAAACATCTTGTCCTGAGAGTTCAAACATCCTTTCATAAAAAAAATATTTTGTTTGAAAAAAAGTTCATGAGAAACAAATGGCTGATTAATCGTCTGTCCCATTAGCCTACAGAAATTTGGATCTCTGCCATTTGCGCAAACTTTTTAAATCCCATTGGGTGCCATTACGCACCATTTTCGGAGCCTTTTTGGCACGAGTTACCTCATGGAGAATTGGTCGTGCAGAGGAAGACGAAAATGGTAGCCCTGGAATTCCTCGTGAATATTCGGGCAATCAATGGCCTTTATGCATATGACGAGCTCTACACAGGACCTCGGCCCAGGCTCAATGGGAGTTATAGTCATTCAATAGTTATACCCATATTCCACTTCTTTTCCTCGTGATGGCGTTGGCTTACTTAAACTCATCCTGGACGATTTCGAGTTTTTTTCATTGAATATAACACTTGATTTCTATATCGTGTTCGTTATTTTTGGACAGCATTTCGCGAAAAAAAGTTCATGAGAAACAAATGGCTGATTCATCTGAGGCGTGTTAACCATCCTACAAACAAATTGTTGCATCTGCGATGCACTTATTATTAAAGAGCATGCAATTGCTGTCTGAATGTTCCCGTGTGTATTGTAAAAAAGCATCACGCAAACTCTGAAAATCACTAGAAAACAACATTAATTATGGCAATAACCTTAAACATATATTACAAAAATCAATGTTTACACCATTAAATATTTTTGTTCTATACCTACGAACGCAAACTAGTACAGATTATCTTATTTCCCTCACTGGTTTTTCCACATTTTGACAAACCACGTGCTAAATGTTTTTTTTTTTTTTTTATATTACACGCGAGCAAAAAAAACGATTGAGTGCAATTACAATTAAACTTGAATTGGCCTCATATCTACATCTATTATAAAGAGAAAAACCAAGTCTGTCATTAGTAGACAAAAACAAAAGCGATCCCTGGATTTTTGCTTCGGTTGAATCGCTTGGTTTCCACAACATTTTGTGACCCAATCCAAGAAAATTGTATTCTACTCACAACTAGGTAGAGCTACTTTTTATTAAAAATAACAAATATTGTAACACATTCTTAATACCCGACTCACGGTGATCAGAAATGGATTTTGCCCATAACATAAATATTCATATTTCATTTATATCCCTACAGGTAGGCAGATTTTTATCTATATTTTATATTTTATGTAAGAAGTTTTAAATTTAAGTACCTGTAAAACTTAGCTTCTTCCACACATTTCATTCGCATAATTCATTTGTAGTTCACCTCAACTCGCTAAAAGTAAAACGGTGAAATGTATACGTTGAGATTCAGATTTGGGTGCAATTCATCACGTTTCCAGATATTAGAATGTCATCCATGTCAATATAATTACATTTTCATCAACTGCTTTTCGAAATATTGTTTGACTGAAAGACACAAGGTATTGTTCACAAGTAAAAATTGTGTATACATGTATTGCAAATCTAATATTTGAAATCAAATGATGACAATGATATAAGAGGTAAAATTCACGACTACAAATAGTTTAACCATAGAGGGAGTGATTTGCATTTCCGCATTTTGCAAATTTCGTGTTTATTTCCACAATGAACAATGGATATTATTTTTAACTTGGTATCTATAGCAATTTATTCACACTGAAGAAAACGCGTGTAGACTTCTTGAGGCATTGTGGTTATTTTAGTCGTTCTATACTCTATTCCCGTCCCTGTTACGATCTCTTTTTTTTTAAAAATCTTCCTTCGGGAGTTTAAATGATGTAATTTACATCACTCTTCTTTGCTTCAATCTGTAGCGGCTGAAGTATAGCCAACGGTGGCTGTTCGGTGAAGGAGTATCTGCTGGATTTTAAACTCTTTCTCTAGCACTTTTGTCACACCATGTTTTCTTGCCTCTCTAGCTCTGTCAGCATTGTTTTGCCACTTCACAGGCCTTATGTAATCTTTCCTCCAAGCTAATTAATTAGGTAGATTCACAGTCCTTAATGACCGCGCACTTGGCAATCAACAACATTCGATAATCATCACACATAACGAAAGGAAGCTACATGTATTTTGCTATTTGAGGTTGTATTTTCAAACTTTCTCTACTACATTATTGTAATTCTACTGATGTCTATTGTTTTATAATTCTGATGCACTCATTCATCCAATCGTCTTCCCAGAGTGATAAGGAATACCAAGCATTAGCAAAGCAAACTATCACAAAATATATTGCTTTAAGTTTAAGTCATTTTTTTTAACTTGATACTTGAATGGCAAATGACAATACCAAAAAACAAAACGGTAGCAAGATCAGGGGAAAATGCCACACTTTGGACCGTGACAAAATTACTCTTATCTCCCCGTCCCCCTCCCACCCCCATGTTTAACTTTGAAAAAAAAAATGGCGCCAAAAGAAATCTATGCAAAACTAACACATCTCAATTATAGTCTTCTTGTCCTTTGAGCTTAAAAAACCAATATCGTACAGCATTTCAGTACTGGCTAGTTCTGAAAATCAATAGAAAACATTAAATATGACATATATTTAAAAAAAAAAACATGTTAATAATAATATTAATGGCAATTTATACCGCGCCAATATTCGCCACAAAATAATGACACTCATGGCGCAAACAAAAATTATATCAAATCAGAAATAACAAAACAGTTAAATTTAACTAAACACGAATATTCTGATGGTCTGAAACAAATACGTCTTCAGGACAACTTTAAATTCAGAAAGCGATGAGATATTGTGAATGGCGAGGGGTAGTTTGTCCCAAAGATGAGGACCGGCGTAAGAAAATGATCGATCACCCCAAGATTTGTAAGTGTGAGGGACAACCAGCAGAGAAGCATCAGTAGATCTCAATCGCCCGGATGGAGTGTATGGAGTTAATGTTCAGACCATTATATTCATTCCTATTTAAGTTATATATCTACGTAGACTAGTACTTAGATTATTTCCGTCACTGGTTTCCATACTACTATTTGTTTTAAATGTTACACGCGGGCAAATACCCGATCGAGCGCGATTATAATTGAACTTGAATTGACCTTATTTCAAAGTCCATACAGAGGAAAGGCAAGCCTGGCATTTGTAGACAAAAACAAAAGCGATCTGTGGATTTTTTACTTTTGTTGAACCGCCGCTCGGTTTCCATTACATTTTGTGACCCAATCCAAGAAAATTTTATTTTACTCGCAAGTCGTTACAGCTACTTTTTATTAATGCGTGTAAAAAAGTAACAAATATTATACAATATTCTTAATATCCGACCCACGGTAATCAGAAATGGCTTTCGCCCACAACACAAATATTCATATTTCATTTATATTCCTACTACTTTTTATTTATATTTTATATTTTATGTAAGAATTTGTAAGGTTAAGTACTTGTAAACTTTAGTTTCTTTCCACATATTTCTTTAGAATGAATCATTTGTAGTTCACCTCAACTCGCTAAAATACGTTCAAATTCAGATTTAGAGGCAAATTTATCATGTTTGCGGTTATTAGAATGGCATCCATGTCGATATAATCACATTTTTATCACCTGCTTTTCGAAATATCATTTCACTGAAAGACACAATTAAGGCACTATTAACAAGTAAAAAAATATCTACATCTATACATCCATTGCAATTCTAAACCATGAAATATAATGATGAAAAAAGAGAGAAAAACTGAAGATTTGCAATTTCAATTCTAAATATACAAAAGTATGGAGTATATAATGTGCATATATTAGGCACTTTATGTTACATTATTTTGATAAAATAAGACAATTTAACCATTAGTTAATAGTACAAAAATACATTTCGTTTACAATTTTCATACACAATGTTCAATTTCACCCGAATTAAAAAGATTATGGAAGGTGGTCATTTAAGGCGGTTAATTTTTAATTTTCCAAGTGTACCCTTTGAATAGAGTAAATGAGGGAATACATGTACATGTAATGGAACATAATTACAGTGATGATGCATGATTAAGAAAGTGGCAGTTTTCAGACATTGGAGGAATACACTACAGGTTGTTAAAATTCAGAAGGAAACTAAAGCGATCACGAAGGGAATTATACATTCCTCAGAACGGATGATCAGTTTCTTTGGTCGCTACTTCCAGTGCCAGATCTGCTTTCCGAATTGAAAAGAATGTTGCATCCTGACACCACTTTTTTATCAGATCTTCTCAATGATGGTCGGTCATAGCAAAATTGTTGAAAATACATGAATCTCGGACTGTGAAACGTTTCCAATTTTGTTAGGCAATACTTTGAAAATGTTCTTGACTCTAAGCACATAACCGTTGAAGTGGCGTTTGAATACTACATTCCTTCCTTCGAATTAATTATCTCGGGTCGAATTGGCTGGCTAGAATCCGATTCAAAGGCCGGATATGATTGAACAGGCTTGTACAACTCTGGATTCGGGGATTCGATTGGTGAGCTGGTATCCGATTGTTGAGATTGCAAACGGGCTGGACTGTCGAGATTGGGCCGGGTAGACGAGCTGGGACTCGATTGCTGAGTTCGGTTATTATTGCCGGGCTTGGGTTTGACTGACGGGCTGTCTGGGGGAAGCGATTGCTGAGCTTGGGCTTTTTTGCTGGGATTGGGTTGGACTGACGAGCTGGGATCTAATTGTTGAGCTCGATTCTGATCGATAGGCTTAACTCCAACACCTGAAATACAACATTTAAAAATTAATGTCACACAACAATTTACTTGCCAACACGCAAACCGCTTTGCCAATGAAACAAATATTCCATACTGATTTCACTGCTCATGGCCAATACCGGTACATGTACACGTGTAATATCACATTCCAAGGCCTCAGCGTACTTCAGATGGACAAAATATTTAAATGTAAAATCCATGCCTACAAATAGTTTAACCATAGAGGGAGTGGTTCGTATTTCCGCATTTTGCAAATTTTGTGTTTTTTTTCCCCCAATAAATAATGGATATCAATAGAGTTACTGCAGCCATTACCTAAATTCTTGGAAAACATAAAATTATAAGCCAGTAAGTAAAAAAAAAGCCTAGGAAATGTTTGTACTTACCTGCTGGCTGATCATGATTTGATCCTGAAAAAGGAAAAGAATTTTCTTTAGTCAAACCAACCGAAATGAAACAACTTTTGATTCAATATGGTAATTAAGCATAATTCGGGCTTGACACAGACATATTGATTACACAGACATATTTGCTAGCTCGTAGGATTTTTTTACACAAATTAAGTTAAAGATTGTACTCAGAAATCACAGTCTTATACAGCCACATTACTTTTTTTCCACTTAATAATTATATGTGCCTTATAGGTTTGTTTTTTTATTGATTTAGTTATTTATTTTCTTACTTTTTTGGGGGGGGGGGGATATATACCCTGTCTTTCAATGTTTAAAATGAATAGCTTTGTGAAAATATTTCTATAGTCCTTGTGAGTTTTACTTTGCCGACATGTAACTTTAATTAATACTTTGTAATGTATGCAGGACCCCAATGGAAACCAGAAACTGTTTCGGTATACCCTGGGTAAACAAATGTAATTAATATATACATATGTGAAAGTGAATTAACGTAGTGTTTGTGCGGGAGAGGGAATTTTTGCAAAGTGCCATGATTGGAAAACACACAATAGTGGTGCGGCATCTAGCACCAATATGCTAAAGTATTGTGCAAATTGCGATAAAAGCATGAAACTTCACATGTTGGTTCTTCATGCCATGAAGAACATTTTCAGATATGGAGGCATTTTGTAGGGCCCCTCCGAGAGCCGAGAGAAAATTCTAGAAAATCCCCCCCCCCTAAAAAAAAGGTCTTTCCCCTTGTGCTTGCCTCATGTGCTTTCCCCATGCTCATGTGGCTAGCACATGCTCACTTTTAGCCTGTACAGCTGGCAGGTCAGCTGGGAAGTGACCCAGTTGCCATGGTCACTCCCTTCTGATTGGTTAAGGCACCCAGCAGGAAAGGTAACTTCACCCCCTTTGTTCACCTTGGCTGTGTCTCAAGCATTCCTTGATGAGCAGCTAAGGCCGAGTTAAAAAAAACCATCTTTCTCGTCCGGGTTTTTGAAAAAAAAGGGAGGAAGCGGGGCTTTTTATTGTTAATTTGTTTTCAGGATGACCGCCTTATCAAATTTTCCTGCAACCGTTGGTGTTTCCACTGTTCAAAGACACTTTTAAAAATGAAAGACAAGTTGGACAAGAGAACTGAACATATTTACAGTGTCATTTAGAGTTGTATTGGTATTGGTATTCATTTTCCGACGAATATGTAGACTTTTTCGGTGTTTTTTTACTACATTTTTCAAAAATAAAAATAATAAAAAAATCCGGGCGGACTCCAAAAAGGAAGCGGGCGGGGACGAGAAACATGTTTTCTTTTTTTACTTCGCCTAATGAATAAACACCATCTTCCAGTTTTATGCAAAAGTTATGTGTGCATAACTTTTGCTCATTTTTCAGAACTGAAACCTACCCCGAGCGGGGCGGGCCTTCAATTTCATATTTGACCTCTGGTGACCTTGAGAGGTCAATGAACTTTGCATACTCTATTCATAACTTTTGTTCTTCAAAGGTTCACTTTCCTATGACCCAAGTCTATTTCATAGGTATTCATACAATGAAAATAATGATCGGATGTGGAAAAAATTCATATCTGACCTCCGGTGACCTTTGAGAGGTCAATGACCTTTGTAAACCTGTTGATAGCTATTTGTAAGATTTATTCTTAAAACTGCATCTTTTTTTCACGATTCATGTCTAAATGAAAGGTGTTCATGCTATAAAGAGAATTCTCATATAACATTTATAGGTCATTTCATATTCAACCTCTGGTCACCTTACGAGGTCATGACCTTTGCAAAACAATAGCCTACATATGGATATTAATAATATTTTCAGAATTGTAAATGCCACTGTTTTCACGACCCAAGTCTAAAGCTTGACCCTTGGTGCCATGAAAATATTTTTCAGATGTGGGGACATCGTATTTGACGTATAGATTCTCTTGGAGAGGTCAATTAACTTTGCATATCTTAGTTGCAGTGTTGTACTACTCGTACTCGGTACTCGTATTCGAGTACTTTTTTTGGAGTACTCGTACTTGAATGTCAAAGTACTTATACTCAAAATGACGGTACTCCTACTTGGGCAGCAAAGTACTCGTACTCGACATGTCGAAATTATACTCGATCATTAAAGTACTCGTACTCGAAAAGCAGTACTCGGGGGAAATATTGTATACAGCTTTACTTACTATGGCCATGCATGGCCTTATTTTATTGATACATTCAGTTTGAAATGGTTGATTAGCTTGTGGAGAAATTCAAAATTCCTGATTTTCCTCTGTGCACGTCCGGACAAACACATTTAACAGCTAGCCGTGAGTGGGTCTGAACGGTCTGACTGGGCCTGGGCCAATTACGCAAAATGAAACATTTGCCGTATGGCCGTATTCGGAAATGCAAGTACTCGTACTCGTACTCGGAAGAACAAGTACTCGTACTTGGAGACCCGTTCTTGTACTCGGAGGTACAAGTACTCGTACTTGGCAACCTAAGTACTCGGCAGTACTCGGTACTCGGGAAAAAAGTACTCGACTACAACACTGATATTTTCACAACTTTGCACAACGTTGTTTCAACGTGATGTGTTAGCTGGGTGTATGCGTTCATGTTAAGCTTGTGTCTTTACATCTGAAACTGTAAGTGCATGGATGCCCATGAAGGGATTGGGTATCAAGGATTGAATCGTATGGTATTGGGAGTATCATTTCAAGGATTTACCAGTGGTTTAGGGTGTGTGCAAGGATGGACTATAATGTGAAAGCATGTTAAAACTCAACCACCCATGTTTTGACACTACAATAGTAGAATGTCTTCATGTTGTTCATTACACATTTAATGCATGGCAAAGAATGTAAAATGTATTTTATACAAATACTAAAGAGCTAACGCAATAAACATGTGCACACATCTCTGTATTATTTCGCAATGATTATTTTCTCACAGAGGCACCAAATTTGCATACATAATGTGCTTCACCAAAACAGCACCACGACACTGGTGCACTTTTGGTGCTAATTTAAAATTGGAACGCACCACAAGTGCACCACTCCTGTGTGGTGTGCTTTTGGTGCTAATTTAAATGATTGGAAAGCACTACAAGCGCATCACCAAAATTGGTGCAGTTTTGGTGTAAAGATTTAGTACTGCTGAAATTTTGCCCCCGCACCAAATCTGCACCATTAGTGCCGCACCAAAACAGCACCACACTCATGTGTGGTGCGCTTTTGGTGCTAATTTAAATAATTGGAACACACCAAAACTACACCCCGTGTACAGTTTTCAGATTTAAGTTTGTACAGGGTGCACCAAAACAGCACCATTTACAAAGGAGGTGTCAATTTGGTGTACACCAGCTTTTGGAAAACACCTACACTGAAACTACACCATATGTACACCAAATATGCACTTCAATTGGGTGATCCGGTGCCATAAACATAACTTTTGGTGGCCCAAGTACTGTTTCGCAGAGAAAAAAAATTATCCACACTAAAATAATGTGAAAGTGTCAAAATTCTCACGAGGCCTACCTTGAGAGTCATGTTCATCATCCTCTGATATTGGCGCAAAACGATCTAAATTTTTAGAAACAAATAAAATTATAAGCCAGTAAGTTACAAACAAACTAGGAAATACCTGCTGGCCGCTTCTGATATGATCCTGAAAAAGAAAAAGGTTTTACTTCACTCAAATCAACAGAAATGACAAAACTTTTGATTCAATATGGTGCAAGTTATATTACATTATAAAGCACAATTTGGGCTGGACACTAAATTAGTTCATATTGAATACAGACATATTTGCTATACTGTAAGATTATTTTGTTTAAAGCAAAATCAGATCTCTCAAAGTTGACTTTATATTGATTTTCAAAAAATGATCACGTGGTCTCAATATAATATATGCACGCCTATGCTGCTGTATTGTAAACTTTATCAAGTACAATAGTTACAAAAACCCATTAAATAGCTCATATCTCTAAAAGTAAAGGTCACACACCATTGGCGCTATACAAAATATTGCTCGCCATTTCCTATTTAAACCAATGCGCATGCTTTTAGAAAAAAAACGCCCAATTTTAAAAAAGCACCCGATTGGGCGCTAATTTTGCCATCCCAACAGGTCAAAAGTCAAAAAAAGTTTGTAAACGTGTAAACACTGGTAACCACTTAATATACATTGGTCCATCAAACAGCTGTTACATGTGGCTCAATAGTTAACATAAAACAGTCTTAAAAC
Source organism: Patiria pectinifera (assembly GCA_029964075.1). Lineage (NCBI taxonomy): Eukaryota > Metazoa > Echinodermata > Asteroidea > Valvatida > Asterinidae > Patiria > Patiria pectinifera. The sequence goes on from CM057134.1 coordinate 12,842,168, forward strand.
AGACACTCAAAGAGGCGAGCACAGCTGTTTGGTGGAGATTTCCCTTTTGTACACAATGATCCCCATTTGATGTACACAAGGCAAAATGTAGGTGGCATTCAATGAACGTTTTAAGGTGTAGGCGTTGTCAACTTCAAATTTGAAGGGGGCTGTAGGGCATTTCCAAGTTAACTTATTGTAACGAAACATGGGGAAGTTTTATAGACCTATATTTAAATTGCCATTTAAAGCACAAATCGAGATTAAACCTCTCAGGGTTGATCATCCAGGAATTTTCAAAGGAAAAGAGGTCTTTTCATTCTAACTTCCGGTCTGATGACGAAATCCATTTTTTCCACGCACAGGTCTTGTTTGCATTAAGGTCATCATATATATTAATTCTGAAGCGATTACCGCAAATTTCGCCACAGACATCAACTGAAAATGCATTTTGGACATGTTTTAACCTGCCGCTAGAGGGCGCTCGAACATCACATGACTTCACCGATTATTTTTTTAAAGGTCAGCCGAGCCAGAGACTAATACCGTTGAAGCAAGTTCATATCTTTCTCCACTTTAAAATTATTAGGGGTCGTTTTCACTCCGAAAGTTTCAGATCAAGCTTAATTATGGAGTTTAACTTCAGGATAAGGATGGACCTTTTCAAATCTATCTGGTTGCTTTTTTTTCTCGAGCGTTAACACCACAAAAAAAAGCAGTTGACAAGAAATCGTCCCTGATGCTCGAACATGTTGCAAGATATAACTCTTTTTAAATGTTTCGCCAATTGGTCGAGCTTGACAATTTGGCCATAAAATATACACATGGGTGTGATGCCATAAACATAATTTTTGGTGGCCCAAATACTGTTTTGCAGAAAAGAATTATCCACAGTTACAGTGGATTCCACTCCAACATAAAACGTCAAAGTGTCGAAAGTTTCACAAGGCTTACCTTGGGGTTCATGTTCCTCATCCTCTGATAGAGGCTCTAAAAAAATGTAAGGAAAAACAACTCTTTAGGAGGTTTGTTTACTTTTGGTGGAGGCCTTTGAAAAGTCCAGCAGACTTCAATAATGAAAAACCAACATGACCGTCTTCAAAGCCCATTATAAGTGTACCTTTTCATCAGGTGCACAATTTAAAAATAAAAATTGTGGCTTATAGTCCAATGGATATGTGACTTTCATATGTGAATGCATCTGTGAAACTTGGCACAGATGTTTATATTCATTCGAGAAAACGTTTCAGATGTGGAGCCACAGAAATTCACCCTTTTAGGGGCGTGGCAGCTATTTGAAAAAGGGGGGGGGGACCACATCATGTCCACAGTGAAAACGGTTGTTCCCACTTGCCACAAAAGCAGGAAACTTCACAAAGATATATTACATGTATATAGATTATACCACAAAAGCACCTCTTGGGGGGGGGGGCGTGGCAGCCATTTAAAAAAGGGGGGAACTATTATGCCCATCTTGTGAAAAATACATAAACGAATGAAAATTCCCACAGACGTTTATATTCATGAGGAAAAAAATCTAGTTGTGGAGCCATCTCCAACACATCCTTTGAAGGGCGTGGCAACCATATTAGAAAAAAGGGGGGCGGGTGATTATGCCCACCATGGATAATTGTTCCCAAATAAAGAAATGAAACTTCCCACGGACATTTACATTCATAAGAAAAACAAATCCAGGTGCGGAGCCATCGCGAACACACCCTTTTAGGGGAATGGCAGCCATATTGAAAAAAAAGAGGGGGGGGGGGGGCAGGGTTCTCGTTAAGCCCACCATGGAAAAAAATTTGCCCAATTTATTTTATTTATATGCCTAATTTACATAAATCTTTAATACCTGTCCTGTAATATGTTTGTTCCCATATTTGGGTATATTTTTTTATTTTACTTTTTGAAAAGTTTATATTGGTGATTTTACTTACCGGTACATTTCCTGTAATACTTCATTAACATTTTATAAAGCATGCAAATGACTGAATAATTATGAGCTCATATTGACAATCCAAAATGGCTACTATTGCACCCTAAAGTTGTGCGCATTTACAGTGTACCTTGTCTCCAGATATCAGTCTTGCAAAACCTCAGTCTTGATGAACATCAAGTTCACCATGCTGTTTACTGGCACGGTTACCATATTGAAACTTTATTGAAAATCATGTGAACAATGACAACATTGTGATATTTAGCCCAGCAAACAAAAACGGGGAAAAAGCGAGGTGCCTGTAAATTGGGCTAAAATGTAGTAAAGGCCTAGGGTTGCCTAATGTGGGAGACTTGAACAAGTTCAAGGAAATACCGAAAATTATTGATAAGAAAACGTTCTGACGCTGACATAATCATTGTTAGCAACTTAACAATAACCTTTTATTTTGGGGGATTTCCTTGAAGTTGTTAAAGTCCCTCACGTTAGGCAACCCTTCGCCTACTTTTTAACCCAATTTACGGACACCTTATTTTTCCCGTTTTCTTCTTTTGGCCTTAATATCAGGATGTTATCTTTTTTCACATAATGTCCCATTTCTTTTTGTTAGGGTAACTGTGCTAGTAAGTAACTTTGTAAATTTGAAGCTCATCAATACTGACACTTGGCGAGACTACTTGATGATATCTGAGGAAAGTATATGTGCCCAACCTTAAAGTATATTAGTGGCCATTTTGGATTGTGTCTATGTCCTCATAATTATTCAGCCGTTGTATACTGCGTGCAAGTACTGTACGTATGTTGGCCAACTGTATTGCATGCAGGCTCGGCAACAACAAAGACTTGTTTTTAAGACTACTTCAACGAACAACGTTGTGCCGTGCGTGCGCAATCGAGAGTGCTATTAAAAATGAGGTAAAAATCAACGCATTTCCACAGTGTTTCTTCTCTTTCTTATAGTCCCCCAGACTGGCTTAATTATGGGGTTTAACTTCAGGATAAGGATGGAAGTTTCTCAATCGATTTGGGTTGTTTTTTCTGGAGCGTTTTCTCCAAAAACACAAAAACCAAAGTTGCAGTTTTTCATTTGGTTCAAACATATTTTCCCTAATAAGCCTGCCAAAAAAAGTTTATTTAGTCAAATGGCCATGATTTGAGTCACTGTATTTTCATTTACCTTAGCATGTATGACACTGTATTCCAAAATGGCTTCATACAGAAAATTCCCAAAGAGAAAACTTACTTAAGCTTATGTAATGCTGATCGACAAGGCCCAACAGTAGAGGTTTTTTGTCGGTCCCACCCTCATTAATTGAAACCATAAATCCAACTTCTATGCTCTTGACTACAATCACATCACACTCGAGCATTTTGGCTGTTCCTGCAACATCCTCTCCCTTGACCCAAATGCCGTCTTTAGCCAGTTCGTCCAGGTGTTTTTGGGGATTTTCTTCTGTTGCTGAAATGGATGCTGATATTGGATGCCCAGGATCCTTGAAAAAGAAAATAAAAAAAACTCAATGCATTGCACATGGGGAGACAGATTAGCGAGCGGTACTTTCCTCCCCTTCCACCGCTTTGACCCTGGTTCAAATCCCGCCTGGGCCGATATGTGGATTTGGTTTTCAGTCCCTATCTGATTCCGTGGGTTTTCCCCAGAATATTCCTCTGGGCTAGTTTTCCTCCCACCTCTAGAACTGTTACTTCTTCTCGTTGTCTTTCCTCTACAGGTTTCTTCAGGCTTGCGAGCTACAGTGCCCTGGGCGCTTTTGAGGAATCCTTGGTTTCATTACCAGAAATGATGAATAATAATCAGAGTTGGCGATTTTTCTGATTTAAAAAAAAAGAAATCAGATTTATTTGATTTACTGATTCAGATTTTTTTTTTTAACTTTCAAATTAGGCCTATTGATGTCTAACAAGGTGGTTCTCGAACCATGCATCTCGTCTGTTTCAAATGAGACCAATTTTACATTTTCAGCCTATTTTACAATTTGACCTCAGATGACCTTTGACCTTGGTATGTGACCTTTGACATCATTATCTTAAGAAGGTTGCCATATTGTATCTACGACTCGTTTTGGCTCCAATTAACTTGACTTCAACTTTTCAAATATGACCAAAACATGTTCAGCATATTTAACAACTTGACCTCAGATGACCTTTGACCTTGGTATGTGACCTTTGACATCATTATCATATGAAGGTTGCCAATTGTTAAATCTATGACTCAAGTTTGGTTCCAACTGGACTTCAACTTTTCAAATGAGACAAATTTTACATTTTCAGCCTATATATTTTACAACTTTACCTCAGATGACCTTTGACCTGGGTATGTGATAATTGACATCATTATCATTATAGCCATGTTGCATCTATGACTTGAGTTTGGTTCAAATTGGTCTTCAACTTTAAAAATGAGACCAATTTTGCGAAACTAACCAAAATACCACATACATACATGTACGGATGACCAGGCCGATGAGACATATGGGGTGATGGCACTGTGTTCCTTTTATCCCTTTCTCTACAGATTTTATATCTGGGGTGATGTTTTTCTGTAGATTTCACATGTGGGGTGATGTCCATGAATTTTAATCACCCCACATGTGGGATATGGTCAGCTCGGAACTACATAAATACGGACATACGGACAGACATAGTGATTGTATGGTCTCTTTCCTAAACTTCGTTCAGGCGAGACAAAAATGTGTCTAAATTGCCCCATGCACCCTTACACCCATCACTAAGGAGTTTACAGGTCATAAATTGTTGCAGCAGTCCTTCTGATTTGAGGCGTGCGATCGCACCCCCACGCCATCGCACGCCTAAAAGCTTCCCGAGAAGTGCGAATAATCGCACGCCTGAATCCCTCTGTACCGCACACCTCGGCATACATTTACGGCATAATTATACTTCATCATTTGTGAAAAATAATGTACAATGTACGTTGGAGAAGAGAAAAAGGCTTTACTTAAACCAAGATGAATATTACACGTGTATAAAAAAATACCAGATTGTTCAGTCCCAGTTTGGACCACAGAATCACATAGCAGGCCAGCCAAATGTCGAAAAGTTCTCTAAAGAATAATTTCACGGCATTTTGGGGTAATAGCTGGTATCTATGCTAGATTAATTCTTTGAACCATAACAACCAAGATGTGGGTGGATGCCATCGTTATCTTTGACCCTAAATATAACTTATTTGCATAAATGTTTAATACCTGCCGTGTAATATATTTTGCCCATATTTGGGTATTTTTGAAAATATTTTATTTTGGTGATTCTACTTACACATTCTTACTTCAATAACATTTTCTTAAGCATACAAGTGACTGAATAATTATGAGGACAAAGTAACGATCTAAAATGGCTATTATACCCAAAAGTGGCGCGCATTTACCTTGTCACTGCAGATATCATCAAGTAGTCTTGCCGAACCTCAGTATTGTTGAGCTTCAAATTCACCACGTTGCTAGCACAGTAACCCTATTAAAACCTTATGGAAAATCATGTGAACAATGATAACGTTGTGATATTTAGCCCAGCAAACAAAAACGGGAAAAAACGAGGTGTCTGTTAATTGGCCTAATTAGTGAAGGGTTGCCTAACATGGGAGACTTGAAAAGAAAAAGTTCAAGAAAATTCCCAAAATTATTGGAAAGAAATCTAATGGACAGAAAACATTTTGACGTTGACATAATTATTGCAAGCATTTTTTTTTGGGGGGGGGAGGGGGTTCCTTGAACTTATTCAAGTCTTTCACGTTAGGCGACCCTTCACCTAATTTAAGCCCAGTTTGAACGGCCAGCTCGTTTTTCCCCGGTTTTGCTTGCTGAGCTAAATATCACAATACTATCATTGTTCACATGATTTTCCACAAGGTTTTAATATGACAACTGTGCCAGAAAGCAACTTGGTGAAGCTCATCAATACTGAATTTAGGCAAGACTACGTGATGATACCTGGAGACAAGGTAAATGCGCGCAATTTTCAGGCAGCCATTTTGGATCGTTTAATATGTTCTCATGATTATTCTGTCACTTATATGCTTAAGAAAATGTTATTTAAGTAAGGGTGTGTAAGTAGAATCACCAAAATAAACTTTTAAAAAAATAAAAAATACAGAATATACCCAAATATGGGAATAAATATATTACACGGCAGGGATTAACAATTTATGCAAATTAGGTATATTTGGGTCAAAAATAAGGGTGGCATCCACTTACATTTTCTTCTCCATCATTTGACAGATTGATCTGACATGGTTGCCTGCTATTACCAAAACATGCTGGTCAAAGTGTAATATTCCACTTTGGCTGGTCCACTAACAGGCCTAGCAAAATCACACGCCTAGAAAATCCAGGTGTGCCTTTTTTCACACGCCTGTGATTTTCAAATCAGGACGGACTGTTGCAGCGCTACCAACTGGCAGCTCCTCATCATTCCTAGCCGTGTTTCCACATATCTTCACGTCAAGTGAAACTTAAGCGCATACTGAACATTAGTCTGTGGGCTGGGTTGGGGGGGGGGGTCTCAATTAACCCCCAGAACCCACCGCCACCATTTTTTTTATCCTAGCATGTCCCTAGTAGGAAAAAAGATGTTAACAGTGAAAATTTGGGGATGCTGTCTCTCAGGAGGCCAATTATTGGAATTTCCTATGATTGAGCTAAGAAGGCATTTTCTTAGCACTAGGGTTGGAAGGTGATAAAACAAAATGCCATAACCTGAGCAGACCTTGACCGATCTTAATCAAACTTAGCACACTTATTCTTCATGAATAGGTCTTTCCAAAAAATATCTTTGGTTGCCATTGAAACCAACTATAAAGGGCGCTACGGTCAAACGAATACATGTTATGTTATAATCAGGCAAACACACTAATTTGGGAGTTGCAATCACTGTTTATTTCTACGTTACTTTCTCAGTGGGCAGCCATATTGGAACACACAGTTACAGGCTTTCAATGGCAAACTACAGAGGGCGCTCTAACACTTTCAGTGATGAACAAGTTACTACAACTCCTCTCCCTTTAGTTGAACCTAACATTTCCAGATTAGGAATTACATTACATCTCTTCCTAACACATGCATGAGATAGTTGGAAATTTGGTTGCTTAACGACTTGATGCTTTGCACTTAAAACTGGCACTGTTCAAGTAATGTCCCAAGTTGAATATGAGCGTAATACAATTTTCCCATAATCTCGTGATGAGTCTAGACTGGCATTTCAATCATTTACATGAAACACTTTAAACCTTTAAACAAAACAATCTTAACAATGTCAACTTTGAAACAGTTCAGAACATTTAAACTGGAGTAACCTAAATAAGGTCAACAATTAACAGCACATGTAAATCATGCAATCAATCTGTGAGTTCTAGCCAACAGTTACAGATCTGGGAACCCATATCGATCTGGTTTGTTATGCGTGCGTTTAGATCGACAAGGTTGTGGTGTTGGTGGATTGTTCTGAGATTTGTCCGGATCCACCGGATGTGCAGGTTCCTCCTTCCTACTGGGACTAGGCTCGTTTTTGTCCAGCTCCTCCACCCTTGGTGAAGACATACATGTAGGTACGACAGGATCAATGACGGATGTCGCGGGTACCTGGCGGGGTCGGTTCTGGTCTACATGTCGTCTCCAGACTCGACTATCCTCAAGCTGAATAGTGTACATGCAGTTACCGATTGCGGAAGTGATGAAACCAGGGATCCAACGAGGACCAGAGGCGAAGTTTTCAGCAAAGACCACCTCATGAGTATTGAAAGTACGAGGTTTGACACGCTTGTCATGGTACTTTTTCTGTGCTGGGGATAACCCTGTTGTTGCATGTGGTGTTACGCGATATGTCATCAGAAAACGTGACAGTTTAGTCTCTACAGTGCCCTCCTTCATGCGCATCATAGCGGCTTTGAAGGACTGGACCGCCCTTTCAGCCAAACCATTTGACGAAGGGTGGAATGGGGCAGACCTGACATGTTTGATGCCATTGAATTGCAGAAACTTCTCGAATTCTGCACTGGTGAAGTTGGTGCCATTATCAGTGACAATGAGTTCTGGCAGTCCATGAGTCGCGAAAGTCTGACGAAGCCGTTCTACTGTGGCTTGCGATGTTGCAGTGTGCATAGCGTGGATGTCCAGCCACTTGCTGTGTGCATCAACGATAACAAGAAACATCCGGCCCATGAATGGACCAGCATAGTCCAAGTGTAAGCGTGACCATGGATGACTTGGCCACTCCCGTGGATGGAGTGGAACAGTTGGTGGGGATTTCCGCGAGGATGACAGGCTGAACATTGCTTGACCTTAGCTTCAAGGTCTTTGTCCATACTAGGCCACCAGACGTAGCTGCGAGCGAGTGATTTCATTCGCGAGATTCCAGGGTGTGAATCGTGTAGTTCTTCGATGATCTGTGATCGGCCTTGTGGGGGAATGACGACTCGAGATCCCCACAAGATGCAGCCATCTTGCACGCTTAACTCCTCTGAGCGGCAAGTGTATGGCTTCAGTCCTTGATCTTGACAGTCACATGCCCAACCGTTCATAACGTAGGTGCGAACGAGTGACAAGGTTGGATCTCTTCCAGTCCTGAGACGAATCTTGTCTGGACTGACAGGGGTAGATTCAAGGCGATCCATGATCATAACGTAGTCTGCTGGAACTGGGGTATGGCTGATGGTGTCCGGCAGTGGCAATCTGCTTAAGGCGTCAGCATTGCCATTCAAGTGACCTGGTTTGTACACCAAGTGATAGTCATAAGCTGCGAGTGTGAGGGCCCAGCGCTGAATTCTGGACGACGCCATAGGGGATACTTGTCGCTCCTCACTGAACAGTCCTAGCAGCGGTTTGTGATCGGTAGCAATCTCGAAGTGGCGACCATACACCTACTGGTGAAACTTTTACACCCCGAAGATCACTGCTAGTCCCTCCTTATCCAGCTGTGAGTAGTTTCGCTCTGGTGGCGATAGCGAACGCGAAGCGTAGGCGACTGGGTGCTCAGATCCATCGGGTATGCGGTGGGCTAGCACGGCGCCCACACCGTACGGGCTGGCATCACAAGATAATACTAACTGTTTACCTGGGTCATAGTGCACGAGCACTCTGGCTGACAACAGCAATTCCTTTGAAGCTCGTAAGGATTCTTCATGTACTGGCCTCCATGACCAGTGGACGTTTTTCTTGAGCAGGGAGTGGAGTGGCCCAAGACGTGATGACAGATTTGGCATGAATCGGCCATAATAGTTCAAGAGTCCTTGGTAGGACTTCAGCTCTGTCACGTTACGTGGTACTGGTGCATCCCTGACTGCTTGAACCTTCTCTGTTGTAGGATGCAAGCCTGCTGCGTTGATACGGTGCCCCAAATACACCACATCAGGGGCAAAGAAGACGCATTTCTCGCGCTTCAGACGGAGTCCTGCACTCTGAAGTCGACTCAGGACCTTGTTGAGATTTGCGACATGTTCTGCTTCAGTCTTTCCTGTGACTAGCACATCATCAAGAAATGCGACTGCCTGGGGGATGTCTGCCAAAAGACTTTCAATAGTCCTCTGGAAGATTGCAGGTGCAGTAGATACACCAAAGGGCATATGCGTGTACTGGAATAGCCCCTTCTGCGTGTTGATGGTAAGGAGTTCACGTGACTCCTCCTCAAGTTCAAGCTGGAGACTGAGATCCAGCTTGCTGAAGGTCTTCCCACCTGACATGTCAGCAAACAGTTCCTCGATGCGAGGTAGCGGGTAAGTACCGGTATCAGTGTTAGCTGACTGGTTTACTGTGGCCTTGTAGTCACCACAGATCCGCAGTTTCCCTGACTCTTTCATCACGGGTACAATAGGGGATGCCCAACGAGAGAATGTGACACTGGTTTGATGACTCCGTCTCTTTGGAGTCGATCGAGTTCATCCTCCACTTGTTGTTTCATGGCAAAGGGTACCGGTCTGGCTTTGCAGAATTTCGGCTTTGCGTCATCTTTTACGCTGATGTGCACCTGTTGACCTTTGAGTTTTCCCAGTTCATCGCGAAAAAACTCACTGTACTGTCCTGTGATGTCGATCGAAACAGGTGTGTAATTCACTTGACGGATTGTGTGCCATGCTAACTGAAGATGGCGTAGCCAGTTCCGGCCAAGAAGATTGGGTCCCTTGCCTGACACGACGAGAAGTGGCAATTGAGCGGTTTGGTTGTTGTGCTCAACTGCAACAGTGCAACTACCGATGACTGGTATTTTCTGACCAGTGTATGTACGCAGTTCAATGTCTGTGTCGTTGCAGTGTGTCCGATTGTTTTCAACGAACACCGACTCGTAGGCGCTTTCATTGAGGATGGAAACCGAGGCACCAGTGTCGATTTCCATGGTCACCGGTTTGCCGTTGATGGACACAGTTACTAACAATGGAGGCTCTTTCGTCTGTGAAGTTGTCTTGTACATGGTGTAGTTATTTGTAGGGGGCGCACTCTCATCCACATCAACATTTCCATCAATGTTGTATGTGTTGTGCTTTGACTGCGTAGAGGATGGTGTCTGTGGGGGTTTACTGCTCCTACACACTTTGGCCAAATGGCCTTGCTTTCCACAGTTATTACAGTTATATGTGCGAGCTCGGCAGTTCTGTGATGTGTGGTCTGTTCGTCCACAGCGATAGCACTTGCGAGGCCCATTTGACTTGCCTTGTGCTTGACTGTGAGTTTGTGGCCTCCCTCTACCCTTCCCCTGGGGCTTTACACTGCCGACTTTGTGCGTTTGTTCTTTTTGTTGGGGGATGGGGGGTCTCCAGTTCCGAAAAGTTGCTTATCATTAACATTACAGCTTAGTTTTCGTCTGAAAGCCATCAAATCATCAAACAGAAGTTACTGTATGATTGTCCAACTTCTGATGAGCTAATTTGATAGTTAGGTCTTGGCAAATTGAAAATTATATACATTTTCAATAAGTTAAACAACGTCCTGTTGAATCTAGGTTCTGGTACTCTTAGCCTTTGGGTTGGTATACATATACTCATCGCCAACTGAACTGTAGCATCGTGAATAGAAAGACTTAACTGGACCCTACACACAAGGATACTACAAACCCCACACCAGACAAGTTTCATGGTATTCTGCTTACCTGTGTGTCATCTAAGTCAAATTGGCATCTCTTATGTCTTCAATTGTGGCCAATATTTTCATGGAAAAAATTGAGCAGACCACCATCATCACGGCAGAGCACAGACCACATGTTTGGCTCCTTCATCGTCAAGTGATGACACCTTCATCATCTGGCAGCTTGGGTAAGAGAATCTACTGCTCCTCAACTTCTCCGACCAAAGGTTCTCCTATACATAAAAGGCCCATTAATGTAGCACTTCATATGCTAATGAACTAATTGTGTATCCCACTGGATTCAACAATGCCACTGCATCTCCCATTGGAATCAACAATGGCTCCTGCTCATCCCATCGATTCAGATATTCGCCAATATTCCTGCACTCTCGGAGAAGCCACGCGGTGATAAAATTCTCCACATTTTCCAAATATGGTCATATTTTTTTTTCAATGGGCCAAGCTTCCATGTAATCCTCACCCCTACTACACCACAAGCCTGTAGACTCCCATTGGCCAGACATTAACCACTGCAGACTAAGGGGTGTTGAAAGACAGCAGCCAAGATGGCGCATTATGCCTTTGTGCAGTAATTAGAGATTTTAGTGGCCAACCCCTTTGTGCCGCCGATCTCTTTGTGTCAACCCTCGATCTCTTCCCCTCGTGCCGCCCAGCGCTTAGACAGGTTGTAAACAATCCTGGACCAAGTGAATGACCTATCTTGTGCATATGTCCAGGCATGCGGGGATTATTGACCTAGAAACAAGTGTGGTGATAAAATTCTCCATGTGGTTCCACCGTGTGACTTTTTTTAGTGTCGGCTCCGAGGGTTAAATGGACCAGATCTTTGCTGTCCATGTCCTCTTCCTGCTGAAATCTGCAGTGATATTGGACCTGGACATGTGCAACCTATCCACCATCGAAATCCTCTGGAATAATCACTTGCATTCGTCGTTTTCGGCACACTCGTCGTGGATGGAAGGCTGGGATACATAGGGGGATTGACTTACTTTAACTTGGACATACCATTAAAATTGGAAACCGCACATCAAGTCATGACATAACACATCACCCTGATTACTTCAATCAAAATTCACCAGCCCAGTAGGTAAATGTATGCACATAGCTTGGTTTATCCACATCAGATTGTGAGATCTAAACCTCATAAACTCAAACTAGATATTACCTTCTGCATGATTGATGCCCAGTCAATTCAGAACTAGGCAACAGAACTTATTGATTTTGTTTCTGAAAATCATCTTGATATCATTGGTATCTGTGAGACATGGTTATCCCCCGATGATTCAGCAGTTATTGCAGACATGACACCTGATGGGTACACCCTTAAACATGTAACCACAGACCTAACAGACGACGTGGTAGTGTTGGCTTGTTATTTCGAAATGGACCACATATTAACATTCAGAATACTCCTCAGAACTTAATCTCTTTCGAGTCAATGGAAGCTGAGATTATCGACAATGCTGTTGCCATTCATCTGGTGATCATATAGGGCTCACAATGCCCCTTCAGCCCTGGACTCACCAGCCTTGCTGACAGCTATTTATTGGAACCTTCCTCTGAGATATTTACTGGCTACTTCAACATCCACATCAAAGTTCCAACTGCACCTGAGGCGATGCAGTTTGCTATTCTGTTTGAAGCCCATGGCCTTGAACAACACATAGACACCCCACCCATCAATTGGGGCGTAATCTAGACCTCTTCAAAACACGCTCTGCCGGTGCATCTGTGTTCTCCTACCTCAAGATGCCATGGATTTCAGACCATTCTGCTATCACATGCAGCCTGCTCGTTCGTAAACCCCGAACCCAATCCAACATTATCAGCACACGCAACCTCCACACCATCGATTTGAATCTCTTGTGCGCTGAGACTGAAGACAACCATCTGTCGGCCCAATGTAGTGTTGCCAAAGTCAACGAGGTAGCTGACAGTTACAACTCCAATATGTCTAAAGTCTTGGATACATTTACACCAGTCAAGTCTCGACGTGTCACTATTTGGCCCGACACCGGTTGGTACATTGACAAGGTGTCCCAAGATAAGCACAAACGAAGGCAGCTTGAGTACAGGTGGCGTGCATCATCACTCGAGATTACCCCGAACTATATTGCCAAAAACGCAAGCATGTGGTCTCGTTGATCCGTGAAGCCAAAAGAACTCACTATTCAGAAATAGTCTCCAAGTGTTCCCGTGATCAAAACAACTGTTTTGTGTCACCAACAAGCTTCTCCACAGGAATAAGGAATCTCCTTTACCTAAGCACGATTTCGACAAGTCACTGGTTTCACGTCAAAGATATCTTTGGTTCGTGATGCACTACCTCTCCCGGGGCCAGATACAGATACTTGTACCCCAACCCCGCCAACACCAACTACACCGACCAGTCTCCGTTCCGCTTCTTAAGATGAGATTCGCATAACAACCTGGCTCCTGAAGCAATGTTCTGAATCCATCATTCCATGTTCTAAATCCATCATTCCATGTTGGGCGCTGTGGTCCAATGGTTATACGGTGTTCGACTTGAGTGCCATGGTACACGGGTTCGAATCCTGACCGTGGGAACATGGTGCTTGTGCTCTTGAGCAAGGCACTTTACCATTATTGCTTTGTCCTTCGGATGAGACGTTAAGACGTAGGTCCCGTGTGTTGTGTAATGCACATTAAAGAACCCAGTAAACACTTGTCGCTATTTGAGGAGGGGTTTGCCCAGGTGTTTCTGGCAGCAATTATGCGCCGCAGCAGTATAGGCTGTTATGTACTTTTGCATTTTTTTTGCTAAAGAAGGATTTTTTGTCATATTTGGATAGAGTTTACCTTCCTAAGCCAGAAATCCATTGGTAACATTTTTTTCCATCTACCATGTGGCGGCCATCTTGGATTTCAAAATGGCCACCATTTCGGACCTAATTCGTATCATAACTTCGGACCTGATTGTCACATTAAGTCCATTTTGGTGGCAAACCTTATGTTTTTGATACCAAGGAACCTAACTAAGGTGTTGTTGACGGGGTACTCCCAATGGATGGCAGCCATCTTGGATATTTCAAAATGGCTGCTATTTAGTACCTAATTTGTATCATAACTTCGGAACTCATCGTCATATGAAGTCCATTTTGGTGGCAAACCCTATGTTTTTGATACCAAGGAACCCAAGTAAATCATTGTGGATGGGGGACTCCAAACGGATGGCAGCCATCTTGGATATTTCAAAATGGCCACCATTTCGGACCTAATTTGTATCATAACTTCGGACCTGATTGTCATATGAAGTCCATTTTGGTGGCAAACCTTTTTTTTTTTATACCAAGGAACCCAAGTAAATCATTGTTCGTGAGGTACTCTCAATGGGTGGCAGCCATCTTGGATATTTCAAAATGGCCGCCATTTCGGACCTAATCTGTATCATAACTTCGGACCTGATTGTCGTATGAAGTCCATTTTCAAGGCAAACCTTATTTTTTTTTATACCAAGGAACCCAAGTAAATCATTGTTCGTGAGGTACTCTCAATGGGTGGCAGCCATCTTGGATATTTCAAAATGGCCGCCATTTCGGAGCTCATTTGTATCCTATGTTTTCAATACCAAGGAACCCAAGTAAATCAAATTTGACGTGGTAGTCCCAATGGATGGCAGCCATTTTGGAAACTTCAAATAACCGCCATCTTGGATTCATTTTAATAATAACGTACGTTGCAAGTGAATGTCGTATGAAGTCCATTTTGGTAGCAAACCCTTTGTTTTCGATACCAAGGAACCCAAGTAAATCAAATTTGATGGGGTAGACTAATGGATGGCAGCCATCTTGGATACTTCAAAATAACCGCCATCTCGGATTTCATTTTAATAATAACGTATGTTGCATTTGGTGGCAAACCCCATAAATTTGATACCAAGGAATTTAAAAAATACATTATTGATGAGGTATCCCCAATGGATGGCAGCCATCTTGGATATTTCAGAATGAGCGCCATTTTGCAGTTCAGTTTTTAAAGGGTCTCTATAGCCACGGTGACAAGTGTTGACCATTCGTGGACTGGATTGTGAATTATTGGCAATAGTAGAGCGGCATAGTGACAGAATTGTGCACTTTGTGGTTAAACTTGGCATGTCACGTCTTCATGCCTTGACAAGAATTTTCAGATATGGAGGCATTTCATATCTGACCCCTGGTGACCTTTGTGAAGGGTCAATGAATGGGAAGAATGTAGAATCCAGGTGCCAGTTCAGCGGTTGTGTACAAAGTCTGTGGAGAGTCAAGAAAGTATTTTCCTAACAAAATTGGAAATGTCTTTTCAACGCTTTTAATGACTGACCTTCATTGAGATGATATATGATGAAAAAAAAAGTGATGTCAAGATGCAACATCTTTTCCCAATGAACTTTGTATACCCCAAATGCCGCTATTTATTTAATCTTCCAATGCCACTTTTCATGACATGTGTGTAAGTCTTAATAGTGAAAAAGCAGTGTATTTTAACAATTATTCTATAGTATGTAATGACTCAGACCCAAAGACAATTTTGTCAGGACCTCTGATCTCCATTTCCCTGTTTTGATAATATAAGAGGTACATCGGACAAGCATCACACTCTAACAGTGACCAGCTAGTGGGCTGTGTTAAAAAAGGTTAAAAATGTGGTTACCCAAGTCCATCTGGATAGCAGAGTGTAATAAGATCAAAATAATGAATGCTGCTTGACATTTGTTAATATATTCCAATGCATTCCAATCGTAGCATGTTGAGTCTGCCACTAATTAAAAAAGAAAAAGAAAATTGAGTTCAGAGGTCACCTCAACATTTTTTGTGCATGGAGTCTGAATTCAATACATGACTATGGAATAAATATGATAGATATCATAGGAAAGTGAAGTTTTGAAGAATAATTGTTAAAGGTTGTTGACTGTCAGAGGTCACTAGAAGTCAAATATGAAATGCCTCGTATATCTAAAAATTGTCTTCAAGGCATGAAGAACCAACATGCGAAGTTTAATTCATAATTTTATTGCAGATCGCACAATTCTTGGTATTATTGGGGCTATGCCGCTCCACTACCAGTACGTGTGAATGCTGTCTATAGTTAACAATTAGTAAGTCCACTTCAGGTTATGTGTGTGCCTGCATTTATTTTTGTTCATAAGTGGCTCTCTGCATCAACTGCATCACATGCCCAGACAACCCTAGTCCTGTCGTGGCTAGGCTAGATATGAAAGCAGAGTCACAACTTTTGGTGACTTGACTCGACTTAAGTCCCTAAGGGTAAATGACTCGACTCGACGGCGAGCAAACGACTCGAGTTCTCATCAGAAGACTCAACTCGACTCAAGCGAAGGATATTTAGGCTCGAGTCCTATATAAAAGCAAAACTTTGCGAAAAATAATTGCATTGACTTACGATGCAACATTTATGTTCATGCCGCTTTGTAAATACAGTTACAGCAGCCGCTTGTAATGTACACGTGTCACAGACTCCCATACCACATCATCATTCTGGAAGACACAAAATACTATCACCGAGGAACCGGATTTTAAACACATTTTCCAATTCGTTGTTTCATCATTGGCTTTGGGCAATTTCTTATAAAGTTCTTGGATACGAACGCCGGCTAAATTTATGCCCTCCTTTTAAAAATTAAATAGAAACATACCGACCCTTAAATAATCAGAAACAGTTTTGTATAATGCAATTTGGTTTTTATGTCAGCGTATCAGCGAAATAAAATCTAGACCCGAAGCCCAACCAGATAGCCTTTATAAGATCGAAGTTTCACTTCTTGTTAACTGTTAGTGATACAAATGACTTTCTCTCGTCTTTGTTGTGTAGTTTTCAAATATTCGTAACTCAAATTGACTCAAGGTAGACATTTGACTCCACCCGACTCGACTCAAATTAAACTAATGACTCAACTCGACTCACTTCTTTAAAATGACTTGACTCGACTCTGCTCGACTCGAGTCACAAAAATTTGTGACTCGTTACTATTCTGATTCACACCAGTTTCTGTGCCATCAGGTGCCTGGGAAAAACGGTTGAACAAAGTGGTTTAGACCAAGCCTGCATGGGTTGCTTCTGATCCGTACAGTCAGGTTACAGTCAGTCCAATCATATCCAGCAGTCATTATGATCGTAGTGTTGATGCCCATGAGGTAATTACACTCCAAGTATTATTCCATGTGGTTTGAAACATATAGAAACCTGCCATCCATCGGGGTAACAATGTGTAGATTCCTTGGTATCAATTTTATGGGGTTTGCCACCAAAATATCCAAGATGGCTGCCATCCATTGGGAGTACTCTGTCAACAATGATTTACTTGGGTTACTCGGTATCAATAATATGACGTTTGCCACCCAAAATGGACTTCGTACAACATTCTGGTGCAACGTTATTATTTAAATGAAATCCAAGATGGCGGCTATTTTGAAATATCCGAGATGGCTGCCATCCATTGGGAGTATCCCGTCAACAATGATTTACTTGGATTCTTTGGTACCAAAAACATAGGGTTTGCCACCAAAGTGGACTTCATTTGACAATGAGGTCCGAAGTTATGATACAAATTAGGTCCGAAAAGGCGACCATTTTGAAATATCCAAGATGGCTGCCATCCATTGGGAGTACCCCATCAACAATGATTTACTTGGGTTCCTTGGTATCAAAAACATGGGGTTTGCCACCAAAATGGACTTCATATGACAATGAGGTCCGAAGTTATGATACAAATTAGGTCCGAAATGGCGGCCATTTTGAAATATCCAAGATGGCTGCCATCCATTGGGAGTACCCCATCAACAATGATTTACTTGGGTTCCTTGGTATCAAAAACATGGGGTTTGCCACCAAAATGGACTTCATATGACAATCAGGTCCGAAGTTATGATACGAAGTAGGTCCGAAATGGACGCCATTTTGAAATCCAAGATGGCCACCACATGTGGTAGATGGAAAAAAATGTTACCAATGGATTTCTGGCTTAGGAAGGTAATACCCAAATATGACAAAAATTCCTTCTTTAGCAAAAACAATGCGAAGGTCAAAAATGTGACATAATATACTGTACTAGCAAAAAGGTGCTTACATAATGGGTCTCAAAATGTTCATATACTTCATTTACCTGGCTTTGGTTGCATTCTCCCCCTGCGCTTTTATCCTCTGGCAAAAAAAGCTCTCATAAATACAGTTATTATTATTATTATCATTCCTGCCATAACCACGATTATCAACCACAGTCTGCAATTCAGTGTTGTTCCTTCTGTTTTCAAAGCTGCCCATGTGCGTCCATTGTTTGAAACCCACACTGGACCCAAATGAACTCCAAAACTACCGCCCAGTTTCCAACTTGCCGTACATCTCAAAGTTACTTGAGCGTGTTGCTATCTCCAGACTGTCGACATTTCTACATTATAATGATCTGTTGTATAGTCGCCAATCTGCATATCGTCAGAACCATAGTGTAGAAACATTACTTGTTCATCTGTCCGACCACATCCTATGACAACTGGATGTTGGCAAAGTAACGGCACTTGTGCTTCTCGATCAGTCATCTGCATTTGATACCATATTTAGATCACGCTATCCTGAACAGTCGCTTGCACTCTTTGGGTGTGCACGATGCAGCCTTGCAGTGGTTTAATTCATACCTTGCAGACCGGCAACAGTCTGTTAACATCAATGGAGTATTATCTGCCCCTGCCTCCCTTGACTGTGGTGTTCCTCTAGGATCTGTTGGTGGTCCTATGTTATTCACCATCTACATTTTACCACTCGAACAGATCATCCAGAAACACAACCTTCAATATCACTGCTATGCTGATGACATACAGCTGTATCAATCCTTCAATCCATCTCAACCCAATGCTGTGTCAGCCCTGGAGAATCTTGAGGCTTGCATTTATGAGATCGATACATGGATGATGATAAACAGTCTCAAATTTAATGACAAGTCTGAATTTATGACAAGTCTGAATTTATCCTGTGTGGCTCAAAACAACAACTTGCCAAGTTCAGTATCCCAAGCATTTGGATTGGATATTGCCACATCCATCCTTCCAACAAGTGTCGCAACCTAGGTGTCACTTTTGACCCCCACATGTACCAAATTGATCAGATATCAGTAGTGTCAAAATCAGTTAGACTTCATCTCCGTAATCTTGGCTTCAATACAGAAAAATCTCAATCATACAGCCACAGAGCAACTCGTCCGTGCATTTATACCTTCACGCTTAGATTTTGCGACTCCGGGACTCACTCATGTATAACCTGCCCCAACACCAAATCAACAAACTTCAACGCCCCCAAAATGCCACTGCATGCTCATCACCTCATCACCTTATCCAGACGCACCACTCAGATCACCCCTGTCTTAACGTCCCTCCACTGGCTCCCCATCATCGCATTGCCTTCAAGATCCTCCTTCTCGCTTTTAAGTCAGGAACTTCACCGGACTACATAACAGACATTATCACTCAATATCAACCATCACGTAGTCTTCGTTCCACCAGAGTGCTACAGCTTACTGTTCCCGGCACCAATCACTCTTGGAGACCGGTCTTTCACACGCGCCACTCCTGAACTCTGGAACAATATATCCCTTGAAATTCGCCAGTCATCATCATTGTCTGTATTTAAATCTTCTCTGAAAACCCACGTTTACCTCACGTTTTTGTATTTAATGAGCTGGTGTTCAGTATTTCTGTCTCTAATTTCTGTTAATAAAATTTAACTTCATTTATGATTTCAATTGCTTTGTATTTTTTTTTTTTTTTGGTATCGTGGGCCATGAGCATCTTGCTTGGCGGATACCAGAGCCTTACAAATGCTCATTTTTATTATCATTATTCCTATAATACCCATCCGTCATCCACAAAATTCAATAAATTTATACATTTGCTTTAGATTTTTTTCTATTGAATCAGTTATAAAACAAAATCACTTGATTTCTTCTACATGTAGTCTACATCGGTTCACTGGTAAATGTACATTAATAATGAAGACACTTTAAAGGTGCATGGTTTGATTGGTACAGCTCAGTGAGATACATTTTGTGTGGATTTGAATGAAAAACGAGATTTATGGTACATGTACATGGTATACAAAAAAATATGAGTATTGTTCTCCATGAGCATGATGATTTCATTAAAATGCTTCAAATTTCAAAACCGGCAGCACTGATCTTTGTGTGTCTGATTGATGGTCCTTCATACAAGGTGGAGAACAGAAATCAGGCCTTACACCTTTAAAAGGTATTACAATGTATATAACTCTCAATCTAAAAATTTTAAGGAGAAACGTTAGCAATAAGACTATAAATCGGGACGTGAATACACCTTTTGATGGTTCAGGTAAGCCTACACACCAGAGAATTAAAAGTCCCAATTGAAAGTCTTATTCCTAACATTTCTCCATAAAAATTTAGATTGAGATTTTTAATACACCTTATTGTTGTCTATAAGGGCTGTTTCTTACAAGCCTCCGCTGAATTGAACAGCCCCATACTCCCTATTTTCTCTTGTACATAAATCGAAATAAGTTTATCCTTTCTTCAAAGCGTATTTTACTTTTATTATTTTCTTTTAGACATATTTATTCACTTTTTTATCTTGCTATTTACCAGATTTCTTTTATTTATGGATGTCTTCTTGAATTGAACTGAATTGAACCTTTCAAAGGTGCAAGGCCAGTTCTCCATCTTGTATGAAGGACCATCAATCAAACACTAGGCCTATAAGTTACATAAGGATCAGTGCCGCCGGTTTTGAAATTAGCATTTTTATGAAATCAACATGCCAATGGATTATTTTTGCACATTATGTACAGGTACCATAAATCAAGTTTTCATTCATATCCACACACAACGTATCTTAGATGTATCAATCAAGCGATGCACTTTTACAGTATATATTCAGTATTAATGTACCACTGAACCAATGATGTAGACTACAAGTAGAAGAAATCAAGTGATTTTTTAAACACTGATTCAATACAATTTTTTTCAAGAGCATTTATCAATTGATGGAGTTTTGTGGATGATGGGTATTAGAGGAACCAGCAAACTCCTAAGTGATGGGTGTAAGGGGGGATGGGGAGATTTAGACACATTTTTAGACATATCAATATTTGAAAAAAAAAAAAAAAAAAAAAAATCTGATTTAAATTTTTAAAAATCTAATTTAAATCAAATACAGCTGATTTTTTTTTTCTAAAAAAAAAGAAAAAAAGAAGATATTGCCAGCCCTGATTTAAATAATGTGATTTAAATCAGCCAACCCTGGTCCAATTCTCTAGCTAGTATAGAGCCTTTTAATGTCTGCAACATAATGCATAACGTATAATTAAAACAAAAAAATTAAAAAGTTACTTTCATAGAAATCAGAGAAAAGTTAGATTTATTTTAAGTTTGTGTATTTCTCTCAGCAAAGGCAAGAACTTGATTCTCAGCAACCTGTAAAATGCTATTTTCGAGTTTCACCTTGAAAAATTTCTTGATTTTTTTACGTTTACTTACTGTTTTTCTAGCAAGATAAATAAATTAATCACTTCTGAAAGATAAAGTAACACAATAGACTTGCAGGATAGATTGTTAGCCACCTCCCTATCAGAATAAATATTGTCTTGTCCAGGAACCAGTCTACTCACACAAAAGAAAATTCTGCAGACAAATTCAAATTTGGATTTCCAATCAATGCAAAATTGAGTATTTTTTTAATTAACATTTGTTTTAAAAGTCAACAATCACATGGGAGACAAATCACTCATTTTAATACTTACAAAGTTGCGAAGAAATTCACTCAAATTCTTTCGCAGATCTGCAGCACTCTGTGCAAGAAACCCCGGGCGTTTCAGTTGGTCTGCCACTGCGTGGAAAAAACAGTTGCCATCTCTATCGACTTCTTGTCGAATGCCCATGCAAAAGACTGGGAGGTATTTTTTCAGCTTATTATACAATGACGGATCCTCCAGAGGCTTCGGGTTATCTAGAAAGTGTTTTGATTCTTCTTCCAAATTACACCCTGAAAAAAAAGAGAAATCTACATGATTTTTTGATTAATAAATGAGGGATTTTATTTCACTTACTACCGACAGTTTGCAGACTGAATTATCCCATCATTCCCTGCATACATAACACAGTGGCATTGTCATAAAGAGTTTTGTAACAGCCATACTCATGAGAAAGTCTCGGATAAAAACGCCGAAAATTCTTCATGAGGAAAAACATAAGAAACAGCGCCCTCTATTGACGAAGTCAGAAACATTTTCGCAGGCAATGAATGCTTGCTTGGATACTTCTTTCATGTTATATTCTAGCTTTTTGTCATTATTTCTCATCAGGGTGCCAATGATAAATGATAAAAATGATAAAGTTTTAATATCAAATGTTATATTACCTAAATAAAAATTTATTGGTACCGGTATGGTTAAACATCAAAATAGTTTTATGAACTCATATCTCAGGGTAACATCTTTCAGTTCTGCTCCCACTTTTTTTTTGGGGGGGGTGGATTACTTGAAAAGAAAAATGGACATCAATGAAGGTTTTATTAAACAAAGTTTCCCCCCTTTTTAATATCAGTGAGGCAGAATTTAAAAAAATAGGGATTATATAGATTTATCGGAAATGACTCATAAAAATGAAGATGGCAATAACCATGATAACTGCAAACATGTTTTGATATTTTTCACATTCCAGGCTCAATGTGGTTTAAGTAATCACCAAAAGAAATACAAACTAGAGCTAATGTGCTTCCCGAAGCACGGATATCAGCCTAAATTGCCGTTTTATCGGTTTGTCTGAATACTGACTCGCACTGACCAAAAGGTGATCATATGCTAAAGGTGGCTGAGATCGGCAAAAGAATGTAAGAGAAACAACTATGAACATTTGACATTAAAACCGCTGAAACATTACATAAAATAGCCGCCAAGACAATACATGAAACAGTAGTTAATGCCAGTATATTAATCCACAAAAACAATCAAAATTTAATCACAGCAATAGTGTTATTTATTGGCCTCCGTACTTTTTAATCCGCGGCGGAGTATAGTGTGGCACTGTGCGTGCATTTGCCTGTCAACGTACATGTAGTTGGCCGCCCGCGCACGGATGATATCGTTTTTGCATGCCACACAGCATCCATTCTTTCCAGAATCCCTATGTTTTTATATTGTTTTACGTGCGTTTGAAAAATGAAAAACTTGAAATAACTTGACAACCAAATAAGTCAGGAATATGAAATTTGAGAATTAGAGATAAAAAAAAATACACTGAACAGGGCTGCAAAGATTTAAAACTTTTTTTTTCATAAAATGACCCCTACTGACCAATAGGTGACCACTGGCCAAATTCTGTGAACAACTTTTGTGAGGCTTGGTCCAAAGATACAACTGACCAAGTTTTACATTAATTGGGTCAAGACTGTAAGAGAAGAAGCATGTTGTAAATATTCATCAAATGACCTCTAATGACCATTGGATGACCAGTGGCCGGATTTTACGAACATGGCTAGATAGGGCATGTGACAAGGTTTAATTTGGCCACGTTTGTTTGAAATCGGCCAATTAGTTTAGGAGTTTTGACCATTTTTTCATTGGTCACGTGACCGTTTGCCCGAAGAAAGAAAGAACTAGAGGTACATTGTGATCCGAGAGCACGAACCTTAGTCGTTGATATCCGACGATGGTCTGTAAAAAAAAGGCAGTACAAGTGTGAAAA
Source organism: Patiria pectinifera (assembly GCA_029964075.1). Lineage (NCBI taxonomy): Eukaryota > Metazoa > Echinodermata > Asteroidea > Valvatida > Asterinidae > Patiria > Patiria pectinifera. The sequence goes on from CM057134.1 coordinate 12,865,902, forward strand.
TTTTATGAAATCGACATTTAACATCAAATCACAGCAATAGTGTTGTTTATTGGCCTCCGTACTTTTTAATCCACGGCGGAGTATCGGGCCGAATACGCGGCTAGCTTTACGCAGATGGCACTGCCGCTATAACAAATCGATAGAACATCAGACACATACTTCCGCGGTTGTGTAAAAATCTACGGAGAGTGCGGCACTGTGCGTGCAATTGCCTGTCAACGTGGTCAGTCGCGCGCGCACGGATGACGTCGTTTTTGAATGCCACACAAGTTGACACAACATCCACAGTATCGTGCGTGGACCCGGTGGTTTGAAACCTTCCCAGAATTCCTATGTTTTTATATTGTTTTTTTGTACGTTTCAAAAATGATAAACTTGGAATAACTCAACAACCAAATAAGTCAGGAATACGAAATTTGAGAATTAGAGATAGAAAAATACACTGAACAGGACTGCAAATATTTAAAGTGTAAAACAGCATTTTAAACTTTTTTTCATAAAATGACCCTTACTGACTGTTAGGTGACCACTGGCTGAATTCTGTGTACACCCTATATGAGGCATGGTCCAAAGATGTAACTGACCAAGTTTCATATTAATTCGGTCATAACTGCGGGAGAAGCATTTTGTAGATTTCCATTAAATGACCACTAATGACCATCAGATGACCATTGGCCAGATTTTATGAACGTGGCTAGGAAGGGCACGTGTCCAGGTTTCATTTGACCAAGTTTGTTTGAAATCGGCTGATTAATTGATGAGTTATTGCCATTTTAAAAAAAATTGATAAATTTGATCATGTGACCGCATTTGGTCACCTGATAATCGGAAAGAAGAAGAAGAAGAAGAAGAAGAAAGAAACGACTGAAATACAGTACCTTAGTCGTCGGACGACTAAGGTAAAAAAAAACACGACTGAAATACAGTACCTTTAGTCATCGGCCGACTAAGGTAAGAAGAAAGAAAGGACTGAAATACAATACCTTTAGTCATCGGCCGACTAAGGTAAGAAGAAAGAAACGACTGAAATACAGTACCTTAGTCGTTGGACGACTAAGGTAAAGAAAGAAAGAAATTGGACGATCACAGTATATCAGCATGCTTCGCACGGCTGATATAATACATGTATAGTGGTTAATTTCATTTAATTGAATTTCATTCTTTTCGGGGGGGGGGGACTATTTAAACACACAGTTTTACCCACATAACAAGAATGGTATTAAGGTGACATAATTTTGTTCAATCTGTCCTAAATGAGCTTTACCCTTTTATTTGCAACTGACAAAACAAGCTATATGTCAAAAGTCTCATCAAGTTGAAGATCCCACTTTCTGTTTCTAAATTCTAGGGTTTAACAATACCAATAGATTTTTATGTGGGTAATACATAACATTCTTAAAACCTGATCATTTGAAGTTGGACAAAACTGTAATGAAGACTTTTTTGGCATCCTGATGAGAAATAATAACACAAATCTAGAATATAATATGAAAGAGTATCATCTAGCAAGCACTCATTGGCTGAGTTTGGGCAGTCTGGTTCTTGACATGGGTATCTTTTCTTGCAAAACCCCCGACGGATAGGTGGTGTGTGATCTTGTTCCGAGTGCAGTGTTCGTGGGTCATGTTCCCACCGTTCAAGCACGAGAACAATACCCATATCAAGAACAGACCACCTAAACTCTGCCGCCCCCTCTCCCCCATGAGCAACTGCCCCCCTCTCCCATCGCCAAAACCATAACCGCAAAAATTTATATATGTGTTTTTTCTTGGGTGCCCCACTAGTTTGTACTGCTGCCCCCACCCCCCAATGCCTGGGTGCTTGGATCTGGCAACAGGGCTGCCCCTGCTACATATACCCAACATATGCCCTTCTGCTAAATAAGACACTACTTTGGAACATGCCAAGCATGTTGTTGGATAGCTGAGTTGGTACAGCTGCATGATGTTTGTGTTGACCGATGGCTTGTGATAAAAGATTGACAAGCTCCGGTGTTGCTCCAAACGACGAGCAGCGATGATTTCTTGTCAACAAGGGGGGGGGAGGGACCAGCCCCTTCGTACATTTGTACATTTATAACAATTTTCAAGACTTGTAGATTATGGTGTACCCTATCAGAAAAACTTTGTTCCCTGATCCACAGGTTGCTTGGGAATGAGAAAATCTCGGATAAAAAAGCCGAAATTCTTCATGAGGGGAAAACATGAGAAACAGCGCCCTCTATTGACAAAGTGGGACGAGAGGCCAAAAGTGCTTTAGTTTTCGAGACTGGCGATCTGTTTTGCCAAATGTTATAAAACTTTGCAGACTTGTAGATTATGGTGTACCCTATTGGAAAAACTTTGTTCCTGATCCACACGTTGCTTGGGAATGAGCAAATCTCGGATAAAAATGCCAAAAATTCTTCATGAGGGGAAAACATGGGCCCTCTATTGATGTAGTCAGAAACCTTTTCACCGGCAATGAGTGCTTGCTCGGATACTTCTTTTATGTTATGAAAGATGCTGATGACCCAGCTCAAGAGATGCGTCCTGAAACTGAGGAAAAACTCTGCCAAATTAAGTTCAGGCCACGGGACATCAAGCGTCAGTTGCTTAAGCTCGATGTGAGGAAGGCAACTGGACCTGACAACATCTGACGGCATCTCCAGACGTATGCTAGTTAAGGCAGCCGACTCCCTGGCAATCCTTCTTGCAAAGTTATACTGCTTCCACTTTGAGCATGGGTATTTCCCCAGTGGAAGATAGCAAATGACCTGCCTGTTCACAAACGCAAGTCCCAAAGCACTAGCTCCCAGTAACTACCGTCCATTGTCTTTCTTTTTTGCATCCTCAGTAAGGTTATGGAGGCCACTCTGAACATAACACTTTGAAAGCATATCCTCGGGAATGACCTTATCTCTGCCTGTCAATTTGGTTTCTGTCCGAATCACTCTGCCTCAATCTCCTCACATACCTGTCCCAACGATGGCCAGTGTTGTGGTCGAGTACCAAAACTTGAGTACCAAGTTTTCCGAGTACACACAGTGCCGAGTACGAGCCGAGTCCGAGTACTTTTAAGTCGAGTCGGCCAAAAATCTGAGTTCGAGTTTTTCAGAGTCCGAGTACGGGCCGAGTACGAGTACAAAGATATAGAGTACATCCCGAGTACATTTTTAAACTAAAGCATTATGTAAATTAGCACGGTTGATGTGATATGTAAAGTAATTACCCAGTAATCCAAGAAATTAACACGTACATGTACACATATTAAAAAGTGTTGTTTTTGCTTGGAATTCTTGATTTATTTTGTTGAAAATGCTTATTGAAGTTGGAAGTTGTTCCAGGCTTCTCCGAAATCTGCAGCCCACTTGACTAGCATACTGCGCTGTGCTGCTTCTGTCCGTTAGCAAAATATTCCTTAATTGTGATCTCTAACCCCCAAGATATAATTTTTGACGAAGAAGACAAGTCTACGTCTTGATCTAACTCGCCGCCATGCGCCAGAGAATGTGACGCATTTCCAACAAAGAGTGATGTGCACAATCTCTTCCCCACGGATACGATCTTTCCGCGCCTTGTTAGTTAGAAAATGCCTCGTGTGATGAACGCACATGCAGCCCATGGAAAGGTTGCGATTTATTTCGCTGGTATTCTTGTAGTATTCAGTAGGAATAAGACAGTAAAAAATGTGCACCAGCGATACTGCGAGGGCTGCCAATATACCCATTCACGAATACTCGATTTAGAGTCGATAAAGAATACAGCGCAATACTTTCATCATTTTCATATACACTCCGTGAAATTTATGGTCAAAGTTTAGTATCGAAAAATTAGTATGGAAAAAATCTGAATTTTCTTTCAAGTACAGCGCGACTGGGATCGAGTTCACCGAGTACAATTTGTCGAGTTATGGGACAAGTCCGAGTACAAAATTACGAGTACGTGCCGAGTACATGTATTTGTTTTTTTCGAGTACTTATGATCGAGTACGGGCCAAGTAATTATTGGTACTCGAGTTCGAGTTTGAGTACGAGTACTCCAACACTGCCGATGGCACTCAACCTTGAATCAATTGGTCCGAAGCACGTGCTGTTGCCATGGATATCAAAGGTGCTTTTGACCGGGCTTGGCATGCTGGCCTCCTATCCAAATTTAAGACCAACGGTGTTAATGGAAAACTGCTTGAGTGGATATCATCTTACCTTAGTAGACGCTCAATTCGTTTAGTCGTAGCTAGTCAGTCTTCAAGCCTGAAACCTATCAACGCTGGTGTCCCACTGTCCAATGAAGCATTCTTGCCCCCACCCCCCTTTTCTTATCTACATAAATAACATCACTGATTCTATCAGATACAGTGAGGCAGCCATCTATATGCTGATGACATCACTCTGCATTATAAACAACTTGTGTGTGAGGATGGCTCAGTGGTGTCTAGAGGCGAGCTTGCAGCCCAACTTAACATGGATCTGGAAGCTGCTTCTACTTGGGGAAGGCAGTGGAAGGTGATCTTCGAGGCTTCCAAGACACAGAGTACAGTGATATCCAGGAAAATAACAGTGTTGCTGTTGAAACCCCTCACCCCTCAGCCATTCAGAAACCATTAACTCACCACAGTGACCTTGACCTTTGACCTTTTTACCCCAAAACCAATCCAACTTTCCTGTACCCAAGGGCAACCCCTTACCTAAGTTAGACACCAAAATCTCATTTCCAACTCAAGTTAACATCTGGAAACCATTTACAGTTAACTCACCCCGGTGACCTTAAACTTTGACCTTTTGACCCAACACCTATCCCAACTTGCCTTCTCCCAAGGGTAACCCCCTACCAAAGTAAGACACCAAAATCTCATTTCTAATTCAAGTTATCATCCAGAAACCATTTACCTTTAGCTCACCACAGTGACCTTGACCTTTGACCTTTTGACCCCAAAACCAATCCCAATTTACCTACTCCCAAGGGCAACCCCCTACCAAAGTTAGACATCAAAATCTCATTTCTAACTCAAGTTATCATCCGGAAACTAAGCTGCCCGGATGGACAGACGGAGATCTAGCCAGACGGAATTGTGGGGTGATAGCATTGTGTTCCCATTATCCCTTTTTCTAAAGATTCTCTCCTGGGGTGATGTTTTTCTATTGTGAAAATAGTGGGGTGATGTGTCCTGAAAGGAACATCACCCCACAAGTGGGGTATGGTCAGAACGGCCCGACAGACATACGGATGGCGTAGGCGATGACAATACCCCTCGAGCCTCTCGGCTGAGGGGTAAAAATCAATCAAAACCATCCGCCCCTGTCCTTTGATGGCCACATTCTGGAAAAGGTTGATGAACTCACGCTTCTTGGGGCCACTTTTACTGGCTCTATGAGCTGGAAGAAACAAATCCAGTGAGTGGCTAAAGCAGCTCTCCATAAGTTATTCATTCTCAGAAGAACGGCATTGGCATTATCAACACGGGATAATAATACATGTACTCTTCAAATCATATTTGCGTAGTAAGATGGAGTATATGCACCCCTCTGCTTGATGAGTGCACCTGATTCCTACCTTGATATGTATAACAATCAATAGCAATTACTGGTGGTGTACCAGGATGAAGCTGTATACAATACACAATAATCTACATGTCTGTGGAGTTTTATAAAATTTGGCGAATCTACACCTACTTGCCAGCGAAAAAAAAGGTTGAAGACTAAATGGTTGTAAATTGAAATTGCTACTGAAGCATTTGCTAGCTGTGTACAGAGTAATCATGAATCATTTGTATTGAATTGAAGTCGTGTGTCAGTACCGTGTGCTAGAGTACTGTTCAGGAGATGGTGAAATGAAATTCAATGTGAAACGCTCCTACATTTACTTACCTCCCGGATTACCATTCTGTTTTGACACTTTCCTCTCTGAAAAAAAAATTGAAAATCAAACTTGTTGATATTCCATTATTGTTGTAAATGCTATTGTTGTTAATGCTAAATATTCACAAATTGCAAACAAAGAGCCCTCTAAACTAACCCACAAGACAAAATGAGAAAACAAAATGATGATTTCTTATGTAGGAATGATCCTGAATTGCCATGTTTTAAGGTTTGACTATATGCATGCATAATCCCTGGCCGCATTATTTAAAGCTCCTGCACATTGGTTGGGGGGGGGGGGATGTTTATCTCCTTCCCCCCCCCAATATTTTGAGAAGACTGCCCTTTTTCATTCAAGTGCCCTTTTTTTACCAGTGTGCACCCCTCCCAAATATTTGTAACAAGTGCCCCTTTGTTTTTGAAGGAGTGCTTTTTTTTCTGAACAAGTGCTCTTTTTGTGGCAGCGGCCATTAAGAAGGCCTTTTTGAAAATGTTGTGCATGTGTCGCCCTCAAAAATATTCTTAGAAATGTGTCGCCCTGAAAAGCGCCATTCCTCCAAATGTCCAGAGAAAAAAAAAGTGTCTACATTTCAGCGAAGGCCGAGCGAATGCCATTTTCAAGAAATGTTTACACCTCCCCAATAAAACTGATCTTGCTATGCCGCTGCTCAGGCCTGTCGCCAAGGGGCAGGGCCCCTGGCAGCAACTGCCCCCATCGGAAAAACCATAAGCGCAAAAATTTATATATAAAGTGTTTTTTTTCTGGTTGTGTGCCCCCCTAGTTTGTACTGCTGGCCCCCTAATGCCCGGAGCTGGCAATGGGCTGCCCCTGCTACACATATATCTGCCCTTGCTAAGACACTACTTTGGAACATGCCAAGCATGTTGTTGGATAGCTGAGTTGGTACAGCTGCATGATGTTTGTGTTGACCGATGGCTTGTGAGAAAAGATTGACAAGCTCGGGTGTTGCTCCAAACGACTAGCAGCGATGATTTCTTGTCCACAAGGGGGGGGGGTGGGACCCAGCACCTTGGGGGAGGGGGAGGGTGGCAGCAGTGTCTGTAAAATTTTCAAAGTGGGGGACAAAAGCACCCCAGATGTTGCCCGGCCGTTGCAAATTCGACAAATACACCGCAATATTTTTGTTGCGCTTAGGGTTAAAATCTATATAACTTCCCCAAATTTAGGGGGGGGGGGGAGGGAAGTACTTCAGGGGTACCACAAACTCCAACTAGACGTCTCAACCCCTACAGCCAAAATCTTACAGAACAAAAACGCTTTTAATAAACAGAGGTGTATTCTTGAAATGGCATCACAGCAACAGCGCCCACAGTTGTCCAAAATGGCATGGACAATTTTAAATGCTTAAAAAAGTGCACTTTTCAATAAAAATTTACCAAAAAGTGATGTCAAAATGTTTGTTTACATTTATTAAAGAGGAGTAGAAAGTAGTACAAAATATGTTCCCAAGCAAAATTCATGTCATGGCCCATTGACAGGCAACACAACAGATTAACCACCAACTAATTAAACCATAATTTTTATGATTAATAAATGATGGAATTTATTTGACTTACTACAGCAAATTTGCATACTGTAATTCCCTCATTCCATGCATACATAACAAAATAAGTTTCCTTAATCAATGTGCAGCCATTCACATTGTCTTCGATTTCCACTACACATTCACCCTATTTTTTTGAGAGCTTTACTGCTGCTTGGCAATACTCACTGAAAGAAGACAACTTGACAGACCACCAATTAGAATTACTACCTCCATCTAAAAAGGTAATTAAAACACGATTTATACGATTAATAAATCAGGCGATAGTATGTCTCACTAAAGAAAATTTGCCGCTGCTTATTATTAGGTTACTCCCTTCATACATTCAGGCTGAGTAAACAAAATCGAACCCAAACCCCCAAAATACATTTCAGATTTAAACAAGTCAGGTGTGTTTACAAACACAAATGCCCCGCAACCGTGACTGTTCCCATGACATAACACCACTCTTTTAACATCAACTTACATGTACCTTGGTCACATGGAACGTTCATTGACAGCATTAGTCTTTTCTGTAGCTTTTATATGAATAATTCCCTATGATCTTAGAATAAATACAAGATTTCTATTGTTTTAGCCACTGTGACCTTTAATTACCTTTTGACCCTCAATGCAATAGATTTCTTCGGATTACCAAGAACAATCCACAAACCAAATTCGAAGTTCACATGTAAAGTACTTTTCAAGTTATCGCGCTGACAAAATTTCTATTGTTTTAGCCACTGTGACCTTGACCCTTGACCTTTCGGCCCCAAATGCAATAGGCTTCTTAGGATTACTTAGTCTGAGTATCACCCGTTATCCATGGAGCCGTCTCCTGTCTAACGTCTGATATGTCAAAGCATGTAGATTTATGCAAGCCGCGCCCTAGCCAATTCGGAGTCGACTTTACTAAATTGTGACGTCATTTCATCCCAAAATCAGGACTAACGCTGTGATTGGTCAATTCAAAAGCAGCATAATAGACCACGGCGAATAACATAGACTAATGATTACCAAGAACAATACACAAACCAAATTTGAAGTTCATATGTTAAGTATTTCTCAAGTTATGGTGCCGACAAGATTTATCCGGACACACACACACACACCCACACCCGACCCTCCCCACACACGGAAGGACAAAGCGGAAACAGTATGCCCCTTCGGCTTCGCCGCGGGGCATAAAAAATATGTAGCACCAAAAATTATAATGACTGGAAAGCCAATTTCATAAGCTACTTTTAGATGAAAACATTACTGAAATTGTTCAATCCGTTCAAATTATATCACCATTTAAACACATTGACTCTAAAACCTCTTTCGTCCAAATTTTTTTGAACAAAACAGGTTTTAGGGTCATTGCGTTTAAATGGTGATATTCTTTGTACCAGGCATGCAACTGGGAATTTAGAAAAAAACGAGGAAAGTCCAAACCACACAAGACTTTGTACAGTATTTTTGTAAAGGATAATGCCCGAGGTATGCGCCATTCTTACCCACGAATGGCGCGTTACCGAGCGGCATTATCCGACTTAAACTCCACCCGTGACGTCCCCTAGGCCGAATTGTACAGAATTGTACTGCAAATAAGAATATGTTCTTACGTAACCAATACAATGCTGGATTCTAGGCGCACTTGATATAAATGCTAAACCCCACCCAGGCACCATGCATTCGTTCTTGAATAGCGTGCTGATGGCTCGCTGTGTTCAGTCTCAAGACGTTGAGGAAATAATGCCGTACTTGGGATACAGTGGAATTATAGCGTGCCAGGAAACCATCTTTGATAGGTGCTGACACTAGCTCCATGGATATATCGGATGACAATTTACTGGCCGCTTCAAATAAAAGACCATTTCGACACTCTAAATGAATATGGAGATTGCATGTATGAGTATAAAGGTAAGAAGTTACCCTTTTGTCAAGTAAAAATAACAGCTAATAAAATCAAAAATTTAAATGTTGTATTTTGAGCATGATAATGTCAGATACATTAATGCTTTATTGTTTAATTTGTTATCTGATATGAAGTTTATTCAGAAATCATGTTTGCAATAAGACTGTTTCAAAGCTTTCTGTGTCGTCACTTTGCAATTGTCAAAGCTACCCTGTGCCTTTAACGGCTATGTAAGACTTAAGTGGATTTACAGGAATATGATCTTATGCTTCCGTCTGATTGTTTGACCCCAAAAACTACTTTTCTGATTTTGTTTTCTTCTAATTCTGGCTATACAGACTGTTGATAGTGTCATGTAGAGGGTCAAACTATAGCAGTCTCCAGTCGGACAACTTCGTAACCAACGCAACTCGAGACTATAACTACTCATCATTGGACAAGGAAGGACGAGCTAAAACCACTCAAAATTGCAAGATCAAGATTTTGGTGCAATTTTTAAAGCAAAACGGCTACAAGTCTTCCAGGCTGGGTTTACATTGCAAGAACTTGTGATTTTCCTTCAACTGTTCTTGGACACCATGGAAAAGACCTACACATTTTTTTTTCAGGATGTTGAGTTCTTGCCGATCAAGAATTTCTAGGACTGCATGTTGGGCATTGAAACCCAGGAACAAGATTGAGATATAAATTGTACTGCGAACCTTGTCAAAACATTTGCTTTAACTGTGAAACATTTACATCGTTGAAACGTTTATATTGTTGCATGTAACATTACTATTTATCTTCAAGCAAACTTGAATCCTCGATCCTGATTGGTCGATCCATGGCAACAAGAGTGTGATATGACGCTGTATTGCACGGTCCATGTCGCACCCTGTGTATTGCACTATTCCAAGATGCGAGCGACATTCCAGCTGAATGCGCTAAACCGCTGAAAGGTTCGTGTAAAGCGATGGTCCAACTTTACTGCGCGTCAGGTTTGCTTGAAGATAAATTCGTTATCACGCTCGCGCTCGTGGAACACGGAAAATGTAGTGCTTCTAGTGTCCCATATACCCTCGGCCTTTGGCCTCGTGGTATATGTGGGACACAGACGCACTACATTATCCCGTGTTCCACTCGCGCTCGCAGGATAACTTATAATACGAACACTCTGTACAAGAAAAAATGGTTCTTGACTTTCGCCTTAACACTACAAGAAATTGTATAAGAAAATGCATAAAATTCTACTTGAGAAACGGTGTAGCATGCTGTATAAGAAACAAAAATGGTTCTTGACTTTCACGTACAGGTACGAATGCTGCCTAAATTCCATTTGAGAAACGGTGTAGCATGCTATATAAGAAACATAAATGGTTCTTAAAATTCACGTAATCGTACGAATGATGCATTAAATTCCATTTGAGATGTAGGACTTATAAGAAAATTCTGTGCGAGAAAAAAATGGTTCTTGACTTACGTATTAGGCACTGTACGAAATGTATATGAAAATGCATACAATTATCATCGAGAAACAGTGTAGTAAAGTTGCAACTGTGCAAAACTATAATTGTGTCATTTTTGGTGTTTCTTTATTTCCCGCTCCATTATTTTGTAGGATTGGGGTGATGGAGACATTATTACCCTCCAAAAGAATGGAGAGGTATCGCCTCCAACGCTCCATTCGTGCAAAATAATGGAGCGCTAGGACAATCCGGCTCGTTAGTAAAAACGTCATACACGCGCACGCACCACTGATTACTAGCGCCCATTGGCTACAAACGCTCGAACTGCGTCAACTTCCGGTTCCAATCGTGCAGAAAGTGCTGGAGGTGACGTCACACTAACAACCGGATAGGGTGACGTCACAGGTATAATTTGTAATGGCATTCATGACAACTAACAAACGAGGAAATCAGCGGATCCGAAGAAAACTTGCGTGGCTGTTTGAATGGAGTGAGAATTTTTTTTCATTTAAATGTAGTTTCTAAAATTAGCTTTCTAGTCATCATTATTTTAGGTGCTACATATTTTTTTTTAAATATGAAATATATATTTTTGGGGGTTTGGGTTCCGCTTTTTTTTTTTTTTAACTCACCCTGTAAACACAGTGGCATGGTGATACGTTTTGTAGTTAATGTACAGCCATACTCTTTGTCCCCTTTTTCTCATAATCCTTCTAAATACAGTGCTGCAATTAATGGCTGTAAATTGAAATTGCTACTGACGCATTTGCTGTGTACATCAGTTAATTTACCTGAACATCAATTTTATGTAAATATTAAACCGTGTGTCAGTAATCCATTTGTAATGTTCAGCAAATAAAATAAAATTCAATGCAAAATGCTCCCATATTAACACTTACCTTCTGGATTACTACTCTGTTTTGGCACTTTTTCCCCTGAAAAAAGTTTGGAAAATCAAATTTGTTGAAATTTCTTACTATTGTTTTTAATGTCATGCTTGTTTGTACTGCTTCAAATGAACAAAAAACAACCCAGATAAAAAAATTAAAAAATCAATCACAAATAGCAAACAAAGAGCCCTCTAAACTAGCACCACAAGCCAAAATGACAACACAAAATGACAATTTGTTATAAAATGGAATTGATCCTCATAAATATTTTGCAAAGAATGGCTTTTTAAACACTGAATATGTTTCAGACTTTTCCTGACAACTGTGATGTCACTTTAGGAACACGTTCTCTTACAATTAATAAAGATTTTGTTGCAATCAAGGATTGCAACAAAAACAATTCCATTACACGAGTCCTTTTAATTCTCTTTATTCTTAGTCATTCTCCCAAAATAAGGGAGACAATTGTTCTCAGTAAGAATGAGACGGAGTACATGTCACACACTGTACATGTATCTTGACTCAACGACATGCAAAATGCCATGAGCCTTTTGAGGTACCCATCTACTCCACTAAGCATATACTATATAATGGCACTAGTGGCAACTGTAAAATATGAAGCCGTTCTGTGTTACTTTGACAAGGTCTATTTTTACAAAATGCGCGCTGTATATATTAGGCAAAACAGGCACGTGTGCATTACACAACCAATACAAATTGGCCAAGACATTGTTACTGACTGTTCATGGATGATATTGGTTGGTCGTGATAACGCCCTCTGGCGGTGGTGGGTTAACGCGGTGGGGGTTATCGTGTATCAAATCATAACAACATCTAGCCCCTAGACCAGGTCAATTCTGAAACAGGGTAATGGTCACAATGCCCGATTTACGGGTCTAGAAGTTAACAATCCAGATCTAGTTTCCAAGGCAAAGAAAAGGGAACTAGTTTGTTAACTTCCAATATCCGGTAGCTAACAAACACATATTGACTGGCAATAAGGTCACTATAGTGCAGGTCTATGAGTCCTGAGGGACTGTGAGTGACCAGAAGAGGATCCTATTTCCCTCTTCTGGTCACTCACAGGTCCAAGGGAGCATAGACGTGCACTAGGGAAAGAATTATGCCAGTCCATATGTGTTTTATAACTCACCTCTGTCCAAAATATAAAATAAGAAAAGAAACCTTGGTTTTATAATTGAACTGTTTTAATTCAACAATTAACTCATAAGCAATTCAACCGTAAGCAATTCAACAATTAAAGGAACGCTTTTAGTTCCCTAGATTAAATTTTTGAGTTTGTTTCAGCCAACCCAGGTAAAGAACAGGCAAGAGGTGTGTTATAATGTCCACTTTATCCACCCCAAAACAAAACCACAATGCCATAGCCAGGGATCATGCCCAAAGTCACTATGCTGGCAACATTAAATAGCAAGCAAGGAGCACTCAGAGAGGATGCAGCTTTTGACTGGACCAGGGCAGGGTTTGAACTTGCGACCTCCGCATTGCCGTTCTAGTGTTCTACCAACTGAGCCATCCAGCCCTATTTGGTGATTCCCCATTTTGTCAACATATTTGTTCAAGGGGCGCTAGCTCAGAAGCCATAAACATGTATAATGCCATATAGCCATAGTTCAAGTACGCCCAAAGTCACGATGCTAGCAACATTAGCAATGCTGCAAACCCGGGAGGTTAATAATTTCACATTAAGTGAGGTCAATCACTTCACAGCAAGAGCAATCTCAACAATGCTGAGAGCACGTTTGATCAAGCACTACTGGCCGCAAAATGATGGTCAAACACCATCACAACAATTCTCTTTCCAACATGTAGCTCCCAGCTATACCTTACATCATGCATGTCTGACGGTAACCAACTGTTGGCTGTTTGGTTAGCTAGACTTGTCCGACCATTAAAATGTTCAATCCAAGAGATTTAACCATGGTTTGTGATCAAACTTGCCCTTCAGTTACATGTAACATACCATGATTGCTTGATGCAGCTTAGAAGCAAAGCGGATAAAGGACGGCAAAGCATGAGCACAGTAAATGATGCTGCCAAGAAAAACGATGAAGACATAGTTCATTTGCAAGAATGATTAAGAGATTGCAGGAGAGCACAAATATTAACAAGATTGCAAAACTGAAGGGTTGCTAAAGCTTCCTCTGCCTTCCACCCTCCCCACATCTCACATGGAGAACACAGACATTCTTTGCACCAAATTGCCAAGACATTGGTTTAAATATTATTCATAAATACCTAAGACAGTTTACGCATTCCTATTGGTCAAGAGCCCATCATGTGGCCGGTCTTAAACGGATGAAAAAGACATGGCTAGCTGGTCTTAAACACTTTTTCAGTGTCACATGAAATTTGGACTCCTATGAAATCCGGTGCCTTTTAACGTTTCATTGGTTGAACGTTCACATTCCTCCCGTATGCATGCGCAATACTACCAGTGAATCAGTATTTCATGGTCCAAAATTCACGCTACACCAGCCCAGCTGCGTTTTGCGCGACACGCACACAATGTCCTTATAATCGAGTTGTGGAGGGACATTCCGTATTATAGTCAGAGGGGTGTTTCGTAAAACATGAAGTAAAATTGTTGACCGAAATGGTTGGTAACGTCTAGTTTTTGACTTCTTTTGATATTTGGAACGAAAAGATTTTTTTTTTTTTGACCGAAAAGGTATTTATGAATGAGAATAAATATGTGTTCGGTCGGTATTAAACAGTCTGTTTAAGACCGTTGGGAGTCTGGATGGGTGATAATTACATGTACCTTCGGCTTCGCCTCGGGTAATAACCACCCATCCAGACTCCCACCGGTCTTAAACAGAGTGTTATAATACCTCCCAATCACACATTTATTCCCTTATTTATAAATGGCTTAAACATCAACATTTTGAAGGTCATGTGTGGAAGGTTTAAAATAAGGGAATAAATGTGTGCTCTGGAGGTTTTTATCACTCTGTTTAAGACCACTTAGAGTCTGGGTGCTGATAATTACCCGAGCCGGAGGCGAGGGTAATTATCAGCACCCAGACTCTAAGTGGTCTGAAACAGAGTGATAAATACCGACGGAGCACATATTTATTCCCATTCATAAATACCTTTTCGGTAAGAAAAAATCATATAATTCGTTCAAAACATCCCGATTCACTTCATACTTTTTGAAACATCCCTCTTGCAAAATACTGGAGTGTTCAGCTGGCGAGTAAGATGTAAACAACCCTTTTATGGAGATTGACGCGCGCGTATCATGTTCTGCGCGATGTCGCGCAGAATGCACTGGAGCGTTGCGTTTTGAATTTAGAACTATAAAATGCTGTCTCGCTTGTAGTGTTGCGCATGCCTACGTGAGGATTGTGAACGTTCAACCAATGAAATGGTAAGAGGCACTGGATTTTTTAGGAGTCCACATTTTATTGTGACACTGGAAAAGTGTTTAAGACCAGCTAGCCATGTCTTTATTATCCGTTTAAGACCGGCCACGTGACGGGCTCTTGACCAATAGGAATAGCTAAACTGTCTGAGGTAATTATGAATGCCTGTTAAACCCCGCTCAGTGTTTAAAAAGACAATGATAAAAACTGGTTGAAAAACATGTACCCCTTGCTCCATATGCCACATGAAAACAGTTTGTACTGTGTGCACTGGCTACAACCGAGTGCTCAAGGAACACTCATGTCATAAACAAAAAGGGAGATGGTGAGAACACTGCGTGCTGCACACACCATAGAAATGGTACACACATGGAGTAAAAAGTAGAACAAAGTCGCTGCAATTTAGTTAATTTATTGTACGGTTTTGGACCTACATAGAATTTCTGAACAGGGATATTAGCTAACCCTTCTGTACTTGTAAATATCACAAACTATCAAAAACCCTGACCCCTACCTCAGTAGCTTTTGTTCAGGCTGGTCAGCAACTACCACAAATCCTTCAGGATTACACAGTATAACTGCCAAAGCCTGTATAATTGGTTTCATGGATTTGTTGACTGTTAATATTGATACAGGTTGTGTAGCAGCCATTTTAACCTGTCAACTGTACCAATATGATGCCAGCTTACAGACCTGTTCAAAATTGTACTCCGATAGATTTTGATCCATAGGGTTACGTGACAGATTGTCACTGAGAGAGGGAGGGATAAATTATTGTAGTTGAGCAGTAATGAATATGATGTATTAAACCGGTTAGGGGCCTAGTTGCTGATTTTTTGGGTTGAATTTAAGTAATATTTTGATAAAGAATGTTGGCAATGGTACTTACATGGTAACCTCAGACGGTAGCCTCTTTTCTTCAAAAACACATACAATATCCCAATCAGAGAGAGTACAAGACATATAGGTACTAAGAAACCTATTACACAAGACCAGTCACCTATTGGGAAGAAATAAATAATTTAACAATAACATCACATCTCTATTAACAGAATTAATGGTATGCATGCCTTGCAGTGGTACTTGGATTGTGAAACAGGGGAAGATAGTAGTCTGAATGTTACATGACATTTTTCACCAGTTTCAAAACCTCCAGTAGGAGGGACACACCATATACAGGCACCCATGGTAGTGCGTCAAATGTCTGTTCCAGAGGGCTCCCCAAACTCTCTCATTCTGAAGTTAAATATAAGTGGGGTACTTGTACATGCAGTCCACAGAGTTTTTAACAGAGACTGCCAATGCAATAGAATGTAATTAGGACCTTTGATGTGAGGTTCCATTATGATGCACATGTGGTTTACAAAGCTCTTTAACGTTTCTTTAACATTTGAATGCACAAGTATATTTAGTCTTTTTTGGTTGTAATTAGTTAATTGGTAAATTGATAATGTAAGAGACAGCAAAACTGAAGGAATGCTCAACATTTTCTCAGGTGATCCCAATTCCTGCCTCATAACATGGTCAGGTTTCTGATACAGTGACATCCTGTAACATGGCACACTTTCACATTCCCTCCCCCACATTTCCTCATGCAAACTCTTGCAGACAAGCTTCGAATTCATTCAGTTAATGCTTGCTGTTGGACCCTTGTGAACAATTCTATAGTGTCACAAAATGTTGGTCTAAATTTCGAAAAAGAAGGACTCCGGAAAATTTGCCACAAAATCTGCCGAGTGTTGCTAACATGGTACACTTGAACAAATCTCAGAAATTACCCAGTGAACGTTATTTTAAGACTGTCTTAAAGGTGACAAAACTCTGATAAATTATTATTACCTCAACTCACATATCGTTTGTTAGAAAAATTAGGAGCCAATTTTCTGGCCCAGTTTGAAAATATTCACTGTGTTAACCCTAACTCCTGCGGCTCTTGTACTAGAAAGTATCCTGAATCCGCCAAAATACACTAATTTGGTCATACAAAAAATGCTGGTATCAGTCCTGAGTCCATCAGAATCCCCCAGTGTATACTGGAGGTATCCTGAATCCACCAAAGTCCACCAACAAAAGTCTTGATGGATTCTGGCGGATTCAGGATACCATGGTGGCATAAAATAAAATACAGCATGTTTTTCAATAGAGTTTTCAAAATCCATCACCTAAATTTCTGGTGGATTTTGATGGATTCAGGATACCATGCTCACATGAAAATTGTGATGTGTGTTGTTGCATAGGATCCACCAAAATACACCAATGCATGTGTAGCAGGGTGAATTTTTAGTTGTTGTTTTTGTACAGGAGTGACACCCCTTTAATACTCCATCATTGTTTTAAAGAGTTCAATAGTGCCCCTATGATCTTGGCCTTGCAATTCCCTTGACATTGTATGCGAATTTGACCCGGGCAACCTAATTATTTTCCTCAAGACCATGCCTTTTTCAAATAGCCCATCAATTTGCAGACTGGCAGTGGAGTGAGCACATCACATTTTCTTTGCTCCTTCTTTCATTCGTTTTCTGCCTTGAGAGACTTGGTCTGCTGTAGACTTGGTAAGTTTAACCAAAATTGTTCTTGTTTCTCTTTGAAAGTTTGTTCATCAGTTTTAGTGTACTGTATAACTAGAAATAGATTTTAGGTGTTTTTTTTTAAGATGTTCAATTACTTTTTTTTTATATTGATGAAAGTCAAATGTATTTGTTATTTTGTTTCAAGCAGCGTTTCAAGTTTAATTTGGAATGATAGAGAAATGTTTCTTTTAGTGCAAAGAAAGAGTCTAATTGATTATATGTGCGTTGCCATAAAATCTGTTGTGCGAAGTCAAGATATGGGTTATATCATGATTGGCTGGATTTGACGGAAGAGATGAATGAATTTATGTACTTAATTATTTTTCTTTGTGTGTAAGATTTTCCAGGTTGTTTTCTTCACTTAGTTTGGGCTGTAGATTAGATGAGATTAGCTGAACCTGATTATGTAGGAACTGTTTTTTTTCTTAGAATTGATAGATTATATTTTGTGGTCTATAGATGAAGCGAATTTATTCTGATCAGAAAACCCCTGGTCTGTAGAATAAGGAACACTATCGATGTTTTCTTGTTTTGTGTGTGTGTGTGTGTGTGTAAGAAGAGTTTCTTATGTTTCTCTGTGCTTTGATTTAAAGAGATTTTTTTTAGAATAGTTGTATAGTAGTTTGGTCATTTCTAGAAATTATTCGATCAAGTGTTTAGGCCTTTACTGTTTTGTTCGCCTTGTTTTTATTATGGAAGACAGTTGTTGAGAACTCTTAGAATTTTTATAATAGGATAGCGATGTAGTTTATGTCAAATAAGTATTTCTTTTAAGAATAAGACATATGGATAAATTCACTCTGTGTTCAGGAAACTTTGAGTTCACCGTTCAGGTCAGGACAAGGTTAAGAATTAAGCTTTACTGCTCTGTGCCAACTTAACTCAGAAGGTTAAAAATTAAGATTTATAGCTTGAACTCTGTGGGTAAAACAATTTCGGCTTGTGGTTCTGTGACAATTTTGAACTCTGTGACCTGTCTACTGGTCAAATCGGGTGCAGTGTATTTTTGCAGTATATCACTCTTAGTCTCAATTACTGTAGCCAATCTCTAGTTCAGGGTTGACAGGTGTTTCATATTAACTTTATTAGTACTTGACTTTTTGGTTGTGTGTAGAACAAAACTTACTATCCGTTTACTTTACATTATTATGTTTTACTCTATGGTCACACATTTTATTGATATGATGCTTAATTGGAATATTCTTGTTTTCTTTTCTTTTATTAGGTTGTTTAAGCTTGAGTGTTTTTGATTTATGACTTTCTTTGAACACTGTTGTTGGTTTTTAGTTTTGGGTTTTTTTTGGTTACTCTGTTCTAGATTCTTTTTCTTTTTGACATTGCTACTTATATTTGGTTGTTGTTTTAAACTGTAAAGGTTTAGGTCACAGTGGTCTGGCTTTCAAAAGTGCTGTACCTCAAATTTAACTTTTTAACTTGAACTAGGAGTTTCGATTATTAGATTATATTTTCATCTGTTTTCATGAAGGTCTTCATTATACAATTTAATATTTTGTTTCCTACATTGTTGCTTTGTAGAAATTGCCTCTTTAGATAATTCTTTCATGAAATAAATTTTTCTTGTTTTTTTTGTTGTAGTGGAAATCTAAACACTGCCTTGGTTGTCTCTATTCTTAGGATTATCTCGCGATTCCTCCCTAAAAGATTCCTGTTTACCTTTTCTTGTTGATCCGAAGAGAAGCGAGTCCCCACGGTTCAGATTTTTCTAGGTATTTCTTTATTTTTGATCTTGTGCCATTTTTCCGGGTTACACATGGCGATCCCAGCACAGCATTGCCTGGATGGGTTATTTACATAATCCATTGTTTATATGCCGAGGCCCCAGCCACATGTAGCACCCATCCACCCAGTACATGTGTGTACATGTTTGTACAGTATGCGACAGACTTGGCAGGGCTAGTGCCAGTAGTATTTACTTGACCACAAACATTGCAAAAGACTTTAACTGTTGAGATCCTGAATCCATCAAAGTCCCCCAACAACTCAAAATAGAGGTATTCTGAACCCATCAAAATCTGCCAGTTCCGCTAGGCCTCCAATCCTATGAACATCTTCATCCCTTAAAAATTTGTTAAAGAGCCATTTTCCCTTGATATTACAGTTAACTAAATTTTCACGGATTTTTCAACATATTAAGCCAGATTAGGAGCCCGTGAAAACACCCTTAAGAAGTCCTTTGTTTACCCATGGAGACAGACCCAGTGTACAGTTATGTATAACCAATGCTTATCCTCAGTGGCCAGGGTCATTAAAACACCGTGTAAATACCCTTACAGGATTAGTCCTATATAAGCCACATGTAAATGTCCGTGAAACATCTCTTAAAGATTCTTTTCACGGAGAAATGGACTGTTAATGAATTTTTAATGGATGAAGATTTTCTGTCACTGCAGCAGTTTGTGCAGTGAAAATTTACCTGTGTGTTTAAACAGTTTTTAACATTACTTAATATTTACCATTAACCATTTGCATGTTTAGATTTTGTAGGTTCATTGTTAAGAGTGCTGATAACCTTTTTCTTGAAAGAGGATGCCTACTTATATTTTCTGGAGCCATATGTATGTATTTAGTGACAGAGCCTGTGACAACCTTTACCCAGAGTTTCCCTGTGTAGGTCAATGCAACTTTCATCTGTGTGGGTATGAGGTCTACATGAGCAGCCATCTTTTCCAACCATGTGCTATTGAAAACAACATCTAAATTTGTGTCCCATCGTATGCTACAAGTTCTCATTTTGTCCTCAGATTATTCGCCTAGTATAGAGTTTTGAAGAACCCATTTGGTAAGCACAACTTCCTTATATTTTTAACTAACATGGATCTACCTTTGGAGATGAAGTTTAGTGAGATTTTCAAGGGCGTTTTGTGAACAACAGTTTTTGACCGACTCAGATTTCCTTTATTATGCAAATTACTATTTCAAAGTTAAAATCTGTATTCTTATTAGTGTTATCTGCTTTATTAAATTGCAGATTGTTATCTGAACCAGCGTATCACCACAAGACAAGTGTCTATGCGTCATTTTTGGTCGTTGGTTGTGAATAGCAGTCTTTGGGATTTGTTCCAGAGTTAGAGCACTTTGTCCCCGAGGCATTCAAAGTTGAACCCGAAACTCCTCAGGGCACATGTGAGCCCTGAGGCAGCCACATTTTCAAAGTATGAATCAATCAAAATCCCCCAGTTTGTTCAATATGGAGGTATCCTGAACCACAAATCCCCGAAACGGGGGTTGATGGATTCAGGTACGTTAAGGTTAAAGACTCATTTTCATGAATCTTTAATGGGGGTTTTGATGGATTCAGGTACGTTAAGGTTAAAGACTCATTTTCATGAATCTTTAATGATTTCCCAAATTGACCACATACATGTACACACTAAAAGGCAATGATCCCCTTTGAGGTTGAAGTTGACTCCATTTTCAATATTTCAAGTTAAGTTAAAATATTACTGGAATGAATTCAATTTCAGTTAATATAGGTTTCAAAGATTTTAAAAGCTGATACATGTACATGTATCTAAACAGTGAAACTTGTACAAGGATGATTGGCTGACAAAAGGGCCACCATTTTAACTACAGTTTTTATTTTTATGACATTAATATTCCTTATGGAGTTGGCATGTTTGCAGAGCCTAGCTGACAAAAGCAACACCTTTACATGGCTGGAGCACAGCATTTCTTCTTTTTAAAGGTAGAGTTGCAGATATCCAAAAAGAAACTGACCAAATTGTTGTTAAAAAGCTTACTTAATTGACTTAAAGATAGTGGCACTAAACTCCCTATGAAATGATTCCTCCTGGCAAGCTGTCATTTTGAAGAAAACAATAAAAGACGGTTATATCCAAAAATGAGTCAAGTGACACATTTTTGGAAATTTCCGTTACTAGTTGGTTTGTAATTGCATGGGCCAGCCCATGAATGGGTGCACGCAAGCATTAACTTGACACACACGAGCAAAAGCTACATTAGGTTAGTTGTTAACCACCTGTTTTTAGATTTTGAGTACTTTGGTTGCTTCAAACAGAACAACTAAATGTATAAATGACAAATAATCTACCCTACCTTCAAATAGCCATAGGAATACTCACCAAAGGTCCCTTGAGGGTCAGTTGCTTGTTCTTTCTGTGGACATGGTGGAGGGTTCACACTAGTGTCTACAACTGTTTCAACTTAAAAAAAATTTAAAAAATTGCAATTCGTAAGTTTTACTTTGTCCCTGTAGCATCAAGTAATCAATCCACATGTCTTTAAAACAAGATCAAGAAAGTTTATGGATAAAATGCATTTTGTGTGTTACGTTTAAGGCTCAGGGTTGAGACTGTCGATTCATAAAACGTCTGAAAATTTGATCAGAAGGCTGCATTTTTTTCCTGTACTGACGTCTTCCTCTTAGATTCAAAAGGTCGGGTTTCAGACAAAAGTCTGAAAATATCTCATGCCTTGAAAAAAAAAAATCTTTAAAAATCAAACCTTGTGTACTTGTAAAAGTAGGTGTAGTCTGCTCTGGACATGGTGGGCACGTCAGATCTGGCAAAACAAAGCAAAGTTGTAAAACTTCCAAATGTTTAAACTCATGGTGCAAACAATATAGCAGACCAAAAACATAAAAATCCAATTGGCAACAAAGACATGTATAGACAGTGGGAGAGTTGTGTGGCCAAGTAATCAGAGTTCGTGACTCAGGTTCAGAGGGTAAGGGGTTTGAATCAAGCTGCTGGTTATATGTTGTGTCCTTGGGCAAGTCACTTCACCCCCAATTGCTTCTTTAGAAGTATAGATGAGTAATGGAATTAGGTGGGGAGAAGTCCATGATCATGATGGATTGGCATCCCATCTGGGAGGGGGAGGGGGGGGGGAGAGAATGGAAATATTTTCAGTTGTTTCATGCCAAGGAAACTGGAAATAAATGTAGGCCATATTTGCTCGTCACAGACTTTACTGCAACTAGTTACTACTATTACTACAGTAGATTCAGAGTTCGGCTTTAGCGGTAGCCCCCTAGCCAAATGCTAGTCAAACCAGCGGCGGGACAGTCAAACTATTCTTTAACTAGCCTGACTGGCGAGTCAAAAAAATGTTGGGCTACGGCAAAGGTGAAACTAAGACAGAAATAAATAAATCATTAAGTTCAGAGAGCAAACCTGTATCAATTTGTGTCTAGTTTTATTAACTGTTTAGGGTTAAATTATTAGATCTGTTCATTAAAAACACTAATAAGATTGCCTCAGGATACACATTTTACATGTTTGCACATTGTTGTTTACAAGAAACTCTATGAAAGAAAAACATGCGGGCTAGTAAAAATGCCCGCGGGCTAGTTAAGAGTCTGTTGCAGTAGCCGGGCTGACTAGTGAAAAAATAAAGTAAAGGTCGAACCCTGTGGATTAGGAAGTTCATCATTGTAAAGCTTAAAAGACTGTTGGCTGCTAAAGGACAAGGTCATACAAAATGTTTGCCCGAAGAAACCAGATAAACGACAGAAAGGACTTTTTTGAAATTGTGGGCTAAATGCTGGACGTTGAAAGTCTGAAACTTTGGACGTCTTACCTTGACGTCGGCAGCCGCAAACCTGGTCTGCCCTTCCTGTGGCATATATGATCACCTTTGATCAAAAAGTGAAACAGAATGACCAAATATCAAGGTAGTGTATGATGAAATATTGTAATGTTACAATTGGAGGGAATATCTGATCAAAGCAGAGAAATCTCCGTGCCTAGACTGATCAGCATTATTGGAATGATTTATTGTCAAAATATTTGTGAATGTTTTACAGCTGGACACTTTCAATTTTCATTTGGCTCAGTACCGTGAATTAACTGAGGATGCCACTTTCCGTTTAATTTTGTAAACGTTTAGCAAATATTTGAAGAACCGTTTAAACATTTAGCCATTTCACAGACTGATGCCTGTCCTTTATGTCTGCAGACTGACATGATTGACATGAATCAACAATGACTGACATAATAAATAGTGGACAAACATGTACATTGAAGAAAAATAAATATTTTTGCTACATGTATGTTTAACTCGAAGGAAGATCGTATGAACGGAGGTCCCTTTTATATAATTTGAGTTTTGTCTTATGTTATGGAACATTTGTAAAAGGATTTAAAATTGTTTTTCGTTTAAATGTTTAAATGTGTAAATGTCATATCCTCCGAATGTTCATGGGTAGACCATAAAGCCGGTTCACAAAGCCGGTAGTCACACCTTCCACCCACCAAATTACCTCTTCATTAGGTTTGCACGGAGTAATAGGACGGCAAGCCAAGCATCGGTTGTCAAAGGGGGAGAATGTGCTGTCCGGGCAGGGTTTACAATACGAACTGCATCTGAATAGAGAAGATCGGGAGTGCTGTCAAAGAGCATCTTCATGAAACCATATGGGAAGTGTTGAACAACTCATCTAGATGGTCAATTGTTTTAGACGCCCATTGTAAAATGGACACATTACCAATCAGAACAATTTATGCTCCCAGTACATGTAGGTCCCCCCCCCCCAAAAAAAAAAACAACCCCAGGCATTTTCAAGGGCACGCCCACGAACATGACACAAAACATGGTACATGCCACTTCTTCACTGCTGCATCAGTGTCAAGTTTTTTGTTTTCATCAAGACTGCATGAGACAATTCTTTGAGTGGAACCGAGGCAGCTGGTTTGACTCCAGCCACAATTATTAGATGTTTTCGACTAGTGTGACTAGTTGCGACTCCCATTTCAAAAAAAGAGAAAAAGACAACTAGTCATGGCACAGTAAGTTGTGACATCGGCACACCGGCCCAGTGACAAGTCTTTGGGCCATGAGTAGTCTTGTGCTGTGACTACATGTACATGTAGTCTTGCCCCACAACTTGGTAGTTGTGTCATTTTCCCTGTACCACAAGTTAAGTTTTCGAGAGATATTTCGCAAGTTATGTTTTAAATTTTTTTTTAATGTGCCAATGCCCCACTGTGTAGTTGAAGTTCACATGTGCCTTGTTAAATCATGGAGCAAGGAACAGAAGGAGGCAGAACTCCCCTACTTCAAAGTGATTATGATCGTAACTGCGCTTAAAAGCAACAATAGAAAGCACCTGGCGGCCAGCTTACTCAGTTGCTCACAACCCTATTGAGATCCATGCTCACTAATGCTAGAAGAAAGAGTTTGCATTGCTTTGTGGATAGCACCATGGTAATACGCAGGCGCAGTTGTCATACATCGCCAAAAATGAATGATTTTGAATGCGTTTGTTCGGAGTTGGCTAATACTGGCTCACAATGTGGTCAACATCATTTCATGATGAACAAAATATGCTCTATACCTTCCGTAGGAAACCTCAGGAAATTTCCCAAAATGTCATGTTTCATAAATGATCTTATTGGAAAAAAATCAATTGATTTTCAAATAACAGGAACAGATAGCGCTTTCAAGGACCAACAACAGTACATTGATTATTTGATTTTATACGTGTAACTTACAACTAACAACTGCGCAGTTCTTAAAACCTAAAATATTATTTTCAAAAAAGAGCAACGACGAGACATGACTATAGGGAGGTTGTTGGTTACCAACTAAAAAGGCGGTGACGATCATGTTCAAAGGCTGAGCACTTGCAGTCACGCAATGAAAGGTCCAGGCTTGTGGTCACAGTGCTTTAGCTACATGTATGGACATTCGCTAGGGATTGGAATGTTAAAGAGGTTGTGGAATGCTCGAAGACATTTTTGTCATTTTTTGGGTATATGTAGCCTAAGGTGTGATGAAATAAAAACGACTATTGTTTCTGTCATGAATTAAGTACAAAGGGTACTTTTGAGAGCTATTTTTCAGGTCCTGTTTCGACCCGAACGTGCAATTTGTGTAAAAGTCATCGTTGCGGGCAGCAAACAAAACACAGTAAATCGTGACATAATAAACAGGACTCGTTTATGCTACTCTGCATCGGGAGTCCTGTTTATTACGTCACGAATTGCTGTTTTTGTTTGCTGCCCGCAACGACGACTTTTACACAAATTGCACGTTCGGGTCGAAACAGGCATGACAGGACTTGAAAAACAGCTCTCAAAAGTACCTTTTGTACTCATTTTATGACAGAAACAATAGTCGTTTTTATTTCATCTCACCTTAGGCTACATATACCCGAAAAATGACGGAAATGTCTTCGAGCATTCCACAACCTCTTTAATGGTCAAAAATGTAAATCGCCCAAGAGTTCTGACTCCTTAGAACTGTTCCTTGCTCCATGGTTAAATGCACAAATAGGCCGACAGTCGTGACAATGCAGAGTCCACATGCATATTTACAAACAAAAAGTGGGATCTTGTTAGTGATCACCATATTGCATTATGATAAAAAAGAAAAAAAGAAATGACCAATCATAAGAGCTCAGTGTGTGGGATGCACTGTTTGCTCGCATGTGATGCACAGCTCAAAACAATTTGTGCCCCAATCATGCCACTTAATATTCCTTTATGCAGTGACTACGCACAAAACAAACCCCCAATTTTTCAAGGTATACATAATAGCTGTTCGAACGTGTCACACTCTACTTTTTAACAGGCTTTCCACATATCATTTCGAGGTAAAAATTAATGCGTTTTGAATCCCAATGCAGCGCATCACCGAGCAACCCAGTCGATTTCATCTGTAAAAAAAGTAAACTCAAAAAAAAAATCCTGAATTCAAATATTTTGTCCAAGCCACCCCTCCCCCTTCAGTTCTCATCACACTTACTCAATGTTGTCTTGATCAAAAGTATCACAGAGATTTGGTGGAATATCCAGGTAGGTTCCGCTTATACAATAGCAATTGATTGTTGCCCTGCAGAGTGTCCCTGGTTCATCATTGTCCTGCTTGTCACAGGGTTGCTTGTCTGGGGACTAGAAAAGAAGACAACCGTTTACCTCCAAAATGAGTTGTAGACAAGTCCACCCATATATCATCCATCACAAGTCATGCAATTATCCCCAACCCTACTCAGTCCAACAGGATTCAACTATTTGCAATGGGTACTGTTGGATTGAGCAGTAAACCCTTTGTATATATGTATATTCCTGTTGGAATCTGTTGGATTCAGCAGGCAATTAAAGAGTCCACCATTTGTGCATTTATGTTCGCTTGAAGCAACAAAAGTGTTTAAAATCAAGTAACCTGATGAAGTTTTATCTCAGTGAATGCTGTACATTCTGAGAAAACAATATTCTAGATCTCGATTTCAAATTAAAAGTTGCCGAGTCATGTTTTGAATTGGGCCTGAATTTCATGTCCGAGACACGTTCTTACTGAGCCGATTGCAGCTACGCGATGTCGCGCACTGAACCGACAAATTATAGCAACCGAGGGCGCTTGTGCGTCATGTCAACCGAATAAAAAAACAAACTACTAACGAAAATTTCCAACGATGCGTCTTTGGACGCATCATTGCAAAGGCCTTCTTTCATTGATTTCTTGAAAAAAATGACAGCATGCCAGAAAGAATAATTTCACAGGGGGGGGGGGGACATTTAACTTTGCCTTAAAGCTGGGGTTGCATGTTCTTAGTATGAACTAAAAACCTGTAACTTGTCTTTATTTGGCTGGGGGCGGGGGAGGTTACGCCCCCTAGTGGACAAAGTAAAGGGGGAGGGGTGGCCAACCCCCCCCCCCCCCCGTTCCACCACTGTTGATTGTAAATCCATAATTTCTGTTGAGTGTGGATTTTGATTGATTGATTTGTGCTATCGTTCGCCCCATCATGCAGAAATGCATTTAATTTTGTGCAAATTGTGGTGATCCAGTGAAAAATCAGTCTTATTTGACTGTTTAAAAAGCAATCCGCTACAGAGCCGTATAATAGAAAGAAAAGGGGCACCTCCTGACTGGCCAGTGTTTATAGCGCAAAATTCAGTGATCAGGCCCATTCTAACTCAACACCCTAAATACTTACCGGTTCTGCAGCTTCAAGACCATGAACGAAAGTGAGGGCCAGTATAGCACCAGCAAACAACATTAGGCAGTGTCTGGACATGCATGCTGCCATGGCTGCAATGATTCAGGAGGCTAGTCTGGAAAATCAAGCCAGATTGTGCATAGGAATTAGGACGGTAAAATATGTGACTCAACTTAGCATGTTAAATTCGTGTATGAAACACAAATCTTAAAGAGGTTGTGGAATGCTCAAAGACATTCCCGTCATTTTTCGGGTATATGTAGCCTAAGGTGTGATGAAATAAAAACGACTATTGTTTCTGTCATAAAATGAGTACAAAAGGTACTTTTGAGAGCCGTTTTTTGAGTCCTGTCATGCCTGTTTCGACCCGAACGTGCAATTTGTGTAAAAGTCGTCGTTGCGGGCAGCAAACAAATCACAGTAAATCGTGACGTAATAAACAGGACTCCCGATGCAGAGTAGCATCAACGAGTCCTGTTTATTATGTCACGATTTACTGTGTTTTGTTTGCTGCCCACAATGATGACTTTTACACAAATTGCACGTTCGGGTCGAAACAGGACCTGAAAAATAGCTCTCAAAAGTACCTTTTGTACTCATTTCATGACAGAAACAATAGTCGTTTTTATTTCATCATACCTTAGGCTACATTTACCCAAAAAATGACGGAAATGTCCTTGAGCATTCCACCACCTCTTTAAACATGCCAACACAATTATGTTTTTAATTTTTTTTGCAAATGTTACTGTGTTTAGGGGACACAGTATGTACATCCCATCTAAAGCAACCATCCCAACTGTACTGTAGTTGGGACAGTCCAAACTAGGCTAGCTAGGGCCTGCAGTTTGGTCTGCCCAGTCCAAAAAATATAAAAAGTAGTTTTGGTTCCTTGTAACTTCTAGGACTATAGGAGCAAGGCACACAGTACGTGACCAAATTTACCTTAATATGCTTAAATTTACCTTATTATGCTACCTTAATTTTAAACCAACTAGAAAATTTTGAATTAGGGGAATTTTCTTACAGACTCGTAATACGTAGTCCAAGTAACTAGGACTCTACGGATCGCTTTTTTAACATTTGGACAAATGTGAAAAGAGCGATCCGTAGAGTCCTAGTTACTCGGGCGCACTTGGGCAAGCTTATGAATATGCATTCAGTTCATGACGTTCGTCAGGCGTGCGGGGCGGCTGGCCATACAGACACGAGGTCATGAACTGAACAACGCATATATTCATAATCTTGCTCAAGTGCGCCCCCATAATGCATACATTAGCCTATAATGCGGCCGCCATTTTGGAGGAACATTTTTGGGACGCTATTCGTAGGAGATGATGATTGAAAGTCGTTTTTTTGGTCAGACGGATGAAGATTTTTAGATAAAAGAATGTTTTTTTTCAAAAAGGTACGAGTTACTCTACAATTAGGAACCTCAACTTTGGAAATTTCTGTCCTGGATGAGAAGATAATCTTGATCAAAATCGGTAGCAAAATCGCTACATCAGAGTTCAGCATTTAGGGGAGCATTGGGTGTCTGGCCGTACTACAGAGCTTGCGATAGTACTGTACGGCCAGATGCAGTCGGGCTAGCCCTACATGGGGTCCTACTAAACTGCGTCAACCAGCGTCAACAACCATCAACAAGCTTCAACAGTCGTCAACAAGCATCAACAAATTTTGTAAATGCTTTTGAACATTAAAAATAGCTTTATATGGTGGGAAAAGCAATAAAGAACATCTTCTGTATCAATTAAAGTTAAAATTATTTAAAAACTTGTTTTTTTGAACGCGAAATGTAGCCTACGACGAGTTTGTCGATTAGTGTTGGCCGCCATCTTGTTTGGATGGCGCTGTACACTTCGCGCATGCGTAGTATGGCTCTGTGCACTTCACGCATGCATAGTACAGCTAGCTTCACGTAAACAAAATGGCAGCCAAAACAAACTCAACAGAGTTGTCGTACGTTTTGCGTTGAAAAAACAACTTTTGAAATAGTTTTTAATTTAATTTAAATGCTGAAGGTGTTCTTTGTTTTACCATATAAAGCTGTTTTTGATTTTCCAAAACTTTTACAAAATTTGTTGATGCTTGTTGACGACCGTTGACGCTTGTTGATGCTTGTTGGCGCTTGTTGATGCTTGTTGACACTTGTTGACGCAGTTATAGGACCGCCTACATGTATTTAACCCGCAAGTCATGCTTGACATGCCCAACTACCAGACCACCACACATGCCACATGCCCAAATAGGGTCATTCCGTGTCAAATCACCCACAATTTTTTTTAAATTTAAACCCACCCCCTTCAAATTGGTTCATATTTAGTTTATTGGGTAAGTTAGGCTGAAAAAGCTAAAAATTTTTGTTTTAGAGCATCGGATAAACGGTTTCTGCGCTACCGCCCGCCATTGTTTGGCAATTTTGGTCAAAATGGGCGTGCATGGCTGCCAATTTTTAAATGACCATATCTCCATAACCTGTAACTGTGCAAGCCAAATTTGTTTTTCATGTCAGGGTTATTTGAAGTATAATGACCTTTTGACCTTTACTTTGACCTTGAATTTGACCTTGTGGATCACCCGACTCTGAGACGAACTTGGATGAAAATTAAACCCCACCATGTTTTCTACAAAATATCAAAAAAATGGGGGTATAATTTTTTTGTTTGGTTTCTGGCTCATGTCAAAGTTGGCAAACGTGTTGCAAAATGTGATATCCCTATGCAGTGTACTAGTGGATTTAAAGCTATAGGCCTAGTCCATCATTTGTAATTAGTGCATTTTGTTTGAAGCGACAAAAGTGTTCACAATCTAATGAAGGATACTGAGCAACTAACCTGATGAAGTTTCAGCTAAGCTTCAGCTGACATTCCGAGAAAAACAGCATTCTAAGATCTCAATTTCAAATCAAAAGTTACTGAATTGTTTTGAATTGCAGTTTTGAATCGCGCACTGATCCGACGAATTATAACAACCGCGCGCGCGTGTGCGTCGTTCCAATACTTGTGCGCGCTGCGCTGAATAACAAAACAAACTACTAATTTAAATTTTCCTACGGTGCTTCTTAAGAATCACCGTTGGAAATGCCTTCTTTCGTTGATTACTTCAAAATGACAGCTTCCCAGAAAGAATAATTTCACAGGGAGTTTAGTTCCCTTACTATCTTTCAACCAAGTTTGTTTTTCAACAGTAATTACGCCAGTTACTTTTTGGATGGCTGCAAATGATGGACTATAGCTTTAAGGTAGGGATTTTTTTGTCCCTGAAATATGTTCATGTATAGGGATATCACATTTTTCAACACGTATGCCAACTTTGACATGAGCTACATGTAGAAACCAAACAGAAAATATTATACACCCAATTTTTGGATATTTTGTAGAAAACATGTTGGGGTTTAATTTTCATCTAAGTTTGTCTCAAGGTCACGTGATCCACAAGGTCAAATTCAAGTTCAAAGTAAAGGTCAAAAGGTCATCATACTTTAAATTACTCTAACATGAACAGTAATGGTAAATTTGGATTCTTTATGAAGTTACCTTTTCAAAGAAACCAAGATTAACAAATTTGGCCTACAGGTTATGGAAATATGGTCATTTAAAAATTGGCGGCCACGCCCATTTTGACCAAAATTGCTAAACAATGGGGGGCGGTAGCACAAAAACCGTTTGTCCGATTTGAAGGGGGTGGGGTGTAACCCATTGGGTGATTTGACATGGAATGACCCAATAGTCCGAGTAACTTGGACCCAACCTTTCACCTTTTTAACATTTGGACATCATGGACATGGTCTGGCGATAGTCCCCCGACCATATGTCCACATGTTAAAAAAGGCAATTCGTGGAGTCCTAGTTACTCGGACCAACATGACCAATTGCAGGTCAACTCGCCCCCTGGCTGACTCGCCCCCAGCCGACTCGCCCCCTCGCCAACTCGCCCCCTGACCGACTCGCCCCCTGACCGACTCGCCCCCTGGAAAATTATGCACTGACAGGGACATCGTGAAATTAAAAAAAGACAGTGGAGGGGAACACATTGGCTTGCCCGGTCGCAACGTGAAACTTAATGGAGCCAAATTATTCAAAGCCATTTTTGAAGGATTTCCAGTGTCCACTGTCTTTTTTTTTCCACGATGTCCCCGTACTGTGCATCATTTTCCAGGGGGCGACTCCGTCAGGGGGCGAGTTGGTCAGGGGGCGAGTTGGCCAGGAGGTGAGTTGGCGAGGGGGGAGTCGGTTAGGGGGCGAGTCGGTAAGGGGCGAGTCAGTAAGGGGCGAGTCGGCCAGGGGGCGAGTTGACCTGACACCACATGACCAATTTGCCCAATACCAATGCCCAATGGCAATGCCCAGATGCCTAGCTATGAAAAGTATGATGTAGTAGCTGGAGTTACCCAGCTCTGAGTTTTATCATTGGGTTGTCATCTAGATGACAACCCAATGATAAAACTCAGAGCTGGGTAACATCCAGCTAATGATGTAGTATGTTTATGTAGAATTGTGGAATTTCCAACGCGTGTGGAATTGTCGAATTTCCAACGAGTATAGAACAATGCAGCAGCAAGGGTTTTCTAACTTGGAAATCGGTATGAAGTCTTGATGATGTCGGTTGTTGTCGAGCTGTAATGGTAGCACTAGCAGTCAAAGAAAGTCATGAAAATGGCAGCTCGGATGTCACGACTCACATCCCGGCTATCTTGAAAATTGCACGCGCGGCATATTACATGTAGGCCCTATTACAAATGTATTACTTCCGCTTTCCCCACGTCGTCACGCACGCGCACGCGTCTATAATCGCGGCGGCGGCGCCCTCAAGAGTACGAGTTTGTGCCACAAAGGCGGAGTCGTTTGACTTGGCGCGCGTGTGGAGTTTCTGATGGACCAGCAAGTTTGGTTTTTCGTATTACCCGTAATTAAATTATGGTTAATGTTGGTATTTTTATTGCCTAAGGTATTGAATAAGTTCGGGGTTAGGAGAAATAAACATGTGCAATGATAATCGGTGAAATCATTCAATAAAATAATCATGAATAAAGCTGGCAGGCTGGAGTAACTTCAGCTCCAGTCCAACAACATGTCCAATGTAATGTAATGTTTAGGCCTATAAAATCTAGCCTATACTAGGCTTGATAACTCCAGCTTAACAAGCTCATCAGGAATTGACCACATGTGAGTTCTTGATGAGCTTGTTGAGCTGGAATTACTCAAGCTAACCTATGCGATATTAAGCATTGGAGCTGGAGTTACTCTAAAGCTAAACTTAGTGCCTTTTGGACTAGGCCTATTTTTGTTTTGTTTAAATTGCACTGGCCAGTGGCCAGTTGTGCGCTTTTTTCTTGTGATTTGTGCAATCACAAGAATGTGCAAGCACATTTTTATGATTGTGCAACGGGATCCTTGCGCAATCTGCCAGATTGAGCGCACTTGCTTAAGAATGCACAACAAGCACAAGCAGGTTGACAAGAGAACGGTCTTGTGGATGCCAAGAACCGGCTGCGCTTGGCACTTGGCGAGTCTATAGCTGCATCCTCGTTTACTGTCTTATTCTTGGGCCATACTTAAAAATAGTTATAATAATTGCAACGCAAGGTCACTACGCCATGGAAAAGATTTAACAATAAAAAGTAGAGTGGAGATGAAAGTAATATACACGTTTTTGGGGAAATAATAAGAGACATAATAGCAATAGTGTAGTGGAAAGAATTCTGATTTTTGTGATAGCAAAAATAACAAGTTCCTCATGATCATTGTGTTCTCTCAGCATGCATATGATGCAGGGATTTGTAACTTGTCCAGACTATACTAACTTTCCGAGGGGGGCAGAAATTAGCAATAATAACAGCTGATTTGATTAAATTCAAATTTAATCGTACAAATGGCTAAGTACAGAAATATGATGAACACAGAGAATAATTTGCCTAGCAAAACCATGGCGTTCGCTAGGCTTTAGGACCCCTTTATATTTTGCTTGACAGGTCGACCGTTGTGCATGAGTCAGTTGTCATTCAAATGGTTCTCGGACTTTACCTTCCTTAAAAAAAATCCTTTAGCCCTGAATCAGAAAGATAAATTAAATTTGGCCTTCGCCAGCTTTTTGGTTGAAAATATAGAGGGCCGGGGGTCGCAACTAATACCCAAAACAATTCCCCAGCCAACATGTGATGCATATTTTATTTGTGTTCTCTCTCATCTGATGATTATACTAAACCGTTAATTGGCCAAGCAGTACTACCTACCACTAGTACTTCACAGCTTCATAAGGGGTCAAGGTATATATCTGCAAATTTAATTTTTGTTTGTCGTTATGCCATTCTCAGATAGCTACAATATGACAGAACGAGCAACGGATGATAAGCCAGCTGCAGAAGATGCAGATGTGCCGAGGAAGACGCCGCTCTTTCTCTTCTTCACCTGTAAGACCTCGGGGAGAAGCTTCTTGAAGCACAAGCTCCTTGACATTGCCGTCCACTGCTGGCCGTATGACGACAGGGCGCCGGTGTTTTATGGAAGGATCAACCATGCAGACAAGGAGAAAGGACAGGGAAAAACTAGAAGTGGGTACAAAAAAAAACAAGCGTCTGCATGCTCGACATATCGTCACCATTTTCACGAAGAGACACACACATATGTTTTTTTGATGTCAAGTTTTTGGAGTATTTCGCTTTAAAACATCTTACTTAGGAAATGCTTCTGTAAACAAAACATCACTAATTTCTTAATTACATTAATGATGCCAGGGGCAGGCATCTCGATAGTTCCATTTTGCATTTTCATCATCATGAAGAGACACAAACATTAATTGCTGCCCCTTGAACGCTTACAAAACGTATTGGACGGAAAGGCATAAAAGTAGGTCAAGTGAGATTTTCGTTTTCATGAAGAGCCACGCATCTTTATTACAACAGGTCATGACCTCCAGGGCATGTACAGGCCTTGCATGCCAGGGGGATCTTGCAAGTTTTACTTGCAGTATTTTTTTCTCTTGCCTTTAATAAGGTGGACAGACAAGCAAAAGCCAACAGAGTGACTCCTCTGGTGACAGCAACAGCAGGGAATCGGCTGCTGTTGGTGTGATTGAGGAATTACTCCAGTGGATTGACAGCACTGTGGAAAAAGCCAGCTCAGCATTGGGACTGACGCTTTATCCAGGTAAAGACTTTATAGCATCAGT
This sequence comes from Patiria pectinifera, assembly GCA_029964075.1. NCBI lineage: Eukaryota > Metazoa > Echinodermata > Asteroidea > Valvatida > Asterinidae > Patiria > Patiria pectinifera. The sequence continues at coordinate 12,900,568 of CM057134.1, forward strand.
ATGGAGTTGTGCATCGGAACCGGGTACTTCCCCAAGTACCCGACCGTTGATGTCAGGAACCGGTTCCAGATTATGGGATCGAGTACCCGTAACCAACTTTACGAATTGCTTGGTAACTTCTCAGACAATGAAAAAGAAAGGTTTCGAATGTCATATTTGTGAGGAATTTAAAAAAATGAAAGTAGTTTACATAATGCTCACAACTGTTCCAATTTATACCGTAAAGTTATAAACTCACTGTATCTTCCTGTACTATTGACGCACTGATATCAATGTGAGCAAATAAACTTCGGGTGTGATGATTTTTGATGAATGAAATTTTGGCCCTGAAATGTGTGATGATGCTTGTGTCCTTCAGCAAGACAGTTTACTACAATTACAAGTTTGGTTCTTGAATACAGGTGCAAACGTGCATGTATTCATTGTTCTTCTGTTGTCAATTTGTCCAGTTTTGATCGCCCACTGGGGGGAGACGTTCCAATTCCTCTTCCTGTACCGGATGCTGGAAAAGTACGGCATCAGCGCTACGGAAACCCTGGGGGCGCACGGTGTGCACTTTGCTGACCCTGTGCCAGTCTTGAAGCAGGTATGAAAGGGTAACATGGCCAATCGCTCTCAGGGAAATCTGCTGAACATGCTGAAAGGGACAAGCAGTAGTGGCTGTTCCTTTTTTAGCTTCACAAAATCCTCCAAAAAAGAGTGGGTTTTGAAAATGTTGGTATCAAATATTACGTTGTTGCTCATTTTCCCCTGAGCGAGCACTTCTCCATTTTTTTCAAGCAAGCTTAAAATGATTAGAAACCATCACTGAAGCAGTGGTGTCAGTATGGGGTACGCAGGTGGGCCTTGTGTTTTTTTGGGGGGGGGGCCTCATACCTCAAGCTAGTCTGAGTATCACCCGCTGTCCACGGAGCCCTATATCCAATCCAACATCTGATATCTAAGAATGCAAAGTTGACGCCACGGGCCAGCCAATCGGAGTCGACTTTACTAAATCATTTCATTCCTAAATCTAGACTAAGATTGTGATTGCAGTGTTTTTGAAATACAATGGCTGGGCGTGCCCGCATAGGCCTAGATCTACAAAACCTAGACACGACTGTGATTGGCTAGCCCTATTATTACATGGCGTATCACGTAACATATCGCTACAGAGCGCGTAACCGCAGACTATTTTGCTCAATTTACAGCGTAAAAAAGAATGAAAGATGCCGTGTCTAGGTTTTATTGATAAATATATATGAAGAGACCTGATATAGAAAGCGCCCGCTGAATGGTTTAGAATTGTGGACCCTATTGTCCTCTATTGTTCAACAACCCCTATTGAATGCAAAATTAAACCAAGTAACACCCAATAGGGTTGTCAAAATGCATGCAAGCTGCAATTGTGAATGCGAAGCGCATGTGAGTAAATGGTTTCTTATGTGCGTGTCGGATTAGTCTTGACTTCTATACTTTGTCCGATTCTTCACAGTATAAAGAGGCTAGGCATCCGTGGCTCGTTGAATCCCGATCCCTGGGTCTTGGCTCACTGCTCAATGACTGGTTCCCCGCACAGTTTGACGAGGCAGGTGTGTTGTGAGCCATGACAGTTTTTTCCCCCTCCATTTCCCTTTGAAACATTTTACCTTCATTGTCGTAAATAATCACCTTCGTTTTTATTGCCATCACCACATCAGCGTTTTTACCATTATCACCACCATGTGATCACCAATATCATTATCACCACTTTATTTGTTTGACTATCCCCATTTTACCACCATTGATCATCAGTATCGCCATCATCGCCATCATCATGATTACCATCGTCTCTACCATCACCTCTATTACTATCACCACTATTACCTATCATCACTATTATCACCATTACAATCAACATAGTCACCCTTACAATCACCATATAGTCACCCTTGCAATCACCATTTTCACCATTACAATTGTTTCTGTCACCGTTTTTAAAGGACTAATATATTACACAAACATCTGGCCAATTTAAGAAGGAAGTTCACGCTAATGAAATTCCATACTGGATGTCATCATTTGGTATTGCTCTGTATCAAGAGAAGAAAAAATAACAATACGATATTTTTGAAATATAGTCCAAGCCTTAAATCACCAATTCATAATTATTGTGACTTTAAGTTTTATTTACTTATTTCATTTTAGGTTTGACGTTTTCTAGAAGTTGTGGTGCTCTTGTACTGAAGCTGTACACGCAGAGTCCTTTGTATTGGCTGCTGTACCGAGTGCCCATATACAGCACTCAGGAGTGGTAAGTTCAAATGGGTTACGTTGCCTTTAATCATTGCTTGACAACGCCCTCCAAAACTCTTCAGTGATTGCTGGGAGTACATGTATGCACAATGTTTACTGCACAACTCCGGTAAATGTCACAGGCAACTGATCAGCAGCCTCCAATGCATTCCATTTGCAGGATATTGGCAAAACCAGTTAGACATAATGACATCACGCTTGTTTACATGTGCGCTTTCCTATGGGAGCCAGGTGGGAACAATTCAACCTCGTTCTCATGGGTACGAGATCTTGCTGCGCCATGTTGTTTCCCATCATGCCTTGCGCGATCTCAACCCCTGGAATTGTGTAATTTAAATGTGTCAAAATATGGCACATTATAATTGGGCTGCAGTTTATCTGTTTAACGTGCCGACGCCATGTTTAAAATGTTTAAAGTTGTGATTTTGAAGAATCAGTCATTTCAAACATAAGGTTTGAGTGGCTTTAAATTGTGAAATGGGAGGAATATCATCGCTTGGTAAAATATGGACTTTTCCAAATGGAAAAGTCCAGATTTTACCTTGTGATAATATTTCACTCTGAGCCACTCAATATTTGTATAATATGCGACTACTACTATTTAAAATACCAGCTTTGTCTTCGTCTATGTTGTGATTCTGTTTCAAGAGAAGGGGGGGGGTTTAAACCTGTGGAAAGCATGCATGCGTTGTCTCACGGTAACTGAGTTCTTTTAGATATGTGCAATTATAGTCTTCTACTGTTATTTTTCTACCCCAGGATTGAGTTTTATGAAGGAGAAAAACTCTACCAAGAAGACAAGTGGGAACTGCAAGGTAGTAGTGCTTATGATTGCAGTCCTTTACATGTATATTTTTACCAAAATATGGTATTCACTTCAATATCCTAGTACCATCCCTCTTAACGTTCTCCCAGCCAAACCCATTCCCTGGTCAGCATTCCATACCTCCCCCCCCCCACACACTCCCTTAATAAATTTAAAAGTACATTTTCTAGTGTTTATGTGCATCGATCTATTTATATACCAGTCTGAATTTAGCTTTTAGGATCATATTGGTCATTGTCGATTTTGTTTTAACTTCTGTTTTTAACTATTGTAAAATGACCATAATTCAGCCTTCGGGCTGCCATGTGTCTTTTAAATGAAATAAATAAACCATGAATAAGAATAATAATATCTTTAGCATCGAGGAATAACTAATAAATGACTTGGGAACATATGTGGTGCGATTAAGCTAAATGAGCTGTTCGTCAGGAACTTTCATTTGGAGACTATACGGGCCAAAATAGGGCCACTTCATCACATCACTTCATCACATCTCTTGGTGTTCCGACTTCCATAATTTTGAACTAAAGATGGTACCAGCGTGCGGTTTTCACAGCAGTAATGCTGAGATTGTGCTCTTTTCAAATCTGTAAAAAAAAAAATTAACAGGGTCGACAAGCGACTCATTTAGCTTGATCGCATCACATATATGGATGTTGTCAAATTGGCTCAATTGTTATCTGATGGTTTTCTGATTGTTAGAGCAATCAGGAATTTGGGCAAGATGCACAGAAAATAGTGTCAGTGTTAGAAAAAGAAAAGAATTATGTGAGACCGCTTACAATGAGTACTTGTGGGTGTCAAAAATTGAGGTCCAAAATTCTTTAGAATCAGTCTTTAACTCTTTCGCTACGGAAATTAATTCACCGATTTTTCCCCGTTTGGACGTTATAAACCGCTGGAAATTCCGCTGTGTGTCGATGTGGATGCTGCCATCTTTAAATGTCTCTCTGTAAACAAACTGCTCACAATAACCTGCAGCAGACCCCGGTCAGACGGAGAGCCGCTGGCAGCGGCTCAAACTAGGGTCAGAGGTTATACGATATAAATTATGTAGATAAGGCACACGTCATGGGGATACCCTGTTTTATTCACAGTGACGTCATCGAGCCACTGCCAGCGGCTTGCTGTACGACATGTACAATTTTTGTGTGCCGTTGTCAGCGGCTCGCCGTAGCGAAAGAGTTAATGATTATTCTCCAGGTAGGGTGGGATCATGCTAAAACGTCTAGCTCAAAGACACCCACATCATTATGCTGTAAAAAAAAAAAAAAAATCAAAAATTTTCACGGTAGAGAGAGCCAGATGGTAATCATGGTAAAATGCTCTGCTCAAGGACACCCACATCGTTATGTCGTAAAAAAAAAAGGGGCAGAATTCATTTTACGTTTCCAGCCATCATTGGACTTGATCTGTAATGTTTTTGGTATGTCACCAGAGAATATACCAGCCAGCATCGTAGGCATGCAGCGCAAGATGACCGTCAAGCAGCTCCTGAAACACGGTTACAACTGGTCCTCCCTCATCGACCTGTTCAAGTCCTGCGGTTCCCCCCAGCATTTCCGGCAGGAGCTGAGGGACATGGACATGAAGGCCGGCGCGGCAGGGCGTATCACGGCTAGGATCGGGGACATGAAACTTGAGCAGGACGGCTCCAGAGAGGTACAGCTTTTTTGTGTGTAAAATAAACTGACTGGAGTAGGATTAGAATCTATTGAAGACGTCCGTAACGCTGCACTGATGCTCAGTCATGGAGCTATCAAGCTGGCATGCCAATGAACAAGCACTTTAACAATTTGGAAAATCACCAACATAGAGATACATATGTAGGTAGCTCGGTTGCCAGAGTGCTATACAGGCATGCAACTTTTCCTCGGATCAGCTGATTTCCTCTTTTTTTACTTCCCATGTGTGCCATTGAAAATAGAAAAACACTGTACAAAGTCTGGGAAAAATTTGAATTTCCTCTTTTTGTGTGATTTCCCAGTTGCATGCCTCGTGTGATGATCCAGTGGTTGCAAAATCCAGGTCTTGTCAATTTGTCAGCGAAATTTCCTCATTGATTTAAAATGAACTTTAGTTTCCCCATCATTGAGAATTTTTACTTTGCTTTCAAATATTTTGTATGTGTGACATTTGGTTATTTTGTTAACGAGAAACAAAACCTCTGATTGAACTGGCTTTTTGTAACGGGACTTCCATTACTTAAATGAACCCAGTATGAGAATCAACTCAATATGATTTTTATTTTAAAAAAAAAATCATTATTTCTTCCACAGTACAAAGTGCGCATCAAGTCGCACATGCCCTATGCGAAGTACTACCACCTGACGGACGCTAGAGGGCGCCATTTCATTCTGCGCGTGGCCAACGTCTTGCCGCCGTGCTTCTTCTCATTGGCCGACCTGTGCGACAACCGATGGCAGGTCCCGGACAACCTGTTGCAGATCGGTCCGCCTGAAACGTGGGACGCGATGCTCGCCCGTGATGCGAAAAACGTGAATGGAAATTCCTGTGATGAAAATGGCAACAAAACTCAAGGATTCGAGGAGGCTGATGTTTTTGGTTGGCGAAGTTGTGAGTCACAGCCAAGTGGTAAGTTGTTCTGCATGTACATAGTTTAGTGGAGTCCCCTAACGTCGTGCACCTCGTGCACCTCGACAAACTTCAAATTCTATGTTAAATACTGGTACTTTTTACCTTGATAATGCTTGCTGTTGAACTTTTGTGAACAATTTCAGTGTCATAAAAATTAAGTGCGAAATCCAAAACGAAGGGTGAACGGAAATTGGGCGCAAAATCTGTTGGGTGTTCCCTAACGTGGCGCACTTGAATAAATCCCAAGTTAACATTTAATAATTTCTGTTTAAAACCAGCCACATGATGGGTTCTCGACCAATAGGAAGGGGTAAACTGTCTTTGGTATTTATGAATTATTTGATACTCCATGCTTCATGTGTTGGCGAAGGGAAAACATGATGCAAACTATATCCTATACAGGGTGACCCTCCATAAGACACAACACTGAAACATTTGCCGTTTTTCGAAAACATGCTCTGTGAATTTTTATGTTTTGGACATCAGATTAAAGCCAAGAGTTTTTTCTTTCAAATACTGCAAACAAATCATGAAAACAGCACATTGGGTTGCTGAGAAAATGCCAATTTTGTAACACAACTCCTTTTTGGTCCATTCCAAATGGCAGTACCATAGTTAAGGGATTTACACTGAACCTATTGTGTCCTAATCCTTACGAACAACACAGCACAAAATATGAGAAAAGTACAAATTAATTTGATGGAAACACCCTTTTATTTTCCTGAAAAGGTACCTTATCTTTTTTCGTTCCATTTTAAACCTTTTCAGCATCATAAGTATGTCAAAATGTAAAGGAGATTGCACAAATGAAAGACAATTGCACAGTGGGCTTACAACATGTGTCACTGTTTGAAGCACCATTGGAAAGGATGAAAAATCACTTCTTCTACATCATTAGCATTTTCTCAGCAACCCAAAACATGAAAAAAATCACATCACATTTTTGAAAAAGGGCAAATGTTTCAGGGCTGCATTTTTTGGGGGTATATAACCCTGTAAATACTCCATGCTGAAATTCTGTGTGTTTGTTTTAAGCTGTTGCTGGCGTCCAGGACGTCCAATCAGAAGACAGCAGTGAACCTGATTGGGACAAGGCGGAAGACTGCGACTTGCAGCTCTGTGAAAATGGCGACCTGCCCGACTGCTACTTCAAAGAGCCCGGGCCAGCCCACGTCCCAACCACGCTGGTCAAGGGAGCCGGGGGAATCAACCCCTTTATCTTCCCTGAACAGGAGTGGCTGGCTGTGGATAGCACAGACCACAAACCAGGTAAGACTGGGGAAAGGGGTGGGGGTGGGCGAAGTTACTTAACTTAAACCCCTCCCCCTTCCGGGGGCACTCCAAACCTACAAGTTCTTTAACCCTCCTATGCAAACATACATTCTGGGCCAAGTAATCCTTTCAGCCAAAATCAAACAAGTGACTGTTTTTAACAGTTACAAATTCCTAGCCTACATAAGGCAGGATTGACTGGATGGGACTGTATTTATTTAACTTGATACAGCTATGCTTTGACTCTGGGCGAGTGATAAAACAGCTGTGACCACAACTTGCCTGCTTTGTCTGTTGACCCACTTTGACTAGTCACAGTGCTTGCTTGACATATGATCTGACTGCAGGTGACTAGCTTTTGTTAAAAGTATAGCAGGGGAAGTGAAAGTGAATTTCGACTGTCTGTTAGTTTAAATAACAGGGTCAATCTCTAATTGCCTACAATTTCTTTAATCTCTCATCCAGAATTTTTGTAACGGGTTAATACAGCAGAATACATTATAATTGTTTTCAAATAAACCACGCAGGAAAGCTGACGAGGTGCATCATAATTATTTTAATGTTAAAAAAAGAAATTGACTATAGTGGGGTTTGTGCCTGCGTCCTCTTGATTGCCGTTCCAGTGCTCTACCAACTGAGCTATCCAGCCCTGTGGTGGAGGTTCCCCTTTGATGTCTTTGTTAAACACTGTTAAAGGGGCACTAGTCAGTAAGCATCCTTACCTTGACAGAAGAATGTACCTAAAATAATGACACAAAAACAGAAATCGCAATGCACAAAAAGCGTTAGCTACACCTTGCAATACTTTTCTGCTTAATTAGTTTGTGCAATTTTTTTGCTAACCGTGAATCGTGGCAGTGAAATTGGTAGAACAGGTTTCGGGGTGTTCAAGTATTGCAAAGAATCTATAGCCGATCAGGAAAAACCTTTGCTTCTTCCACTGGTGTGTGTAATATATGTCTATTAATATTGGGAGTCTCTTTACGTTTAGATTTTCCAGAACCTGGTTCGCTTATGGATGAGAAATGTTCTGAAAAGAGTTCAGTATCAAGCAACCATTCCTACAGTAATTCTGCCCCAGCTAATCAGACCACGTCAGTAGATTTGCACTGCGGCAAATCCGCCAATCGGGAGACATCAGGAGCTTGGAAAAGTCAGGGGACCAATCATCCGAACTGTGCAATGTCCAGACATTCTACTGCAGCCAATCAGAACAGCTGTGAGCCAGCAGGGTCCAATTCCTGGTCCAATGAGAACGATTCACCAGTACCACGTCACTCTGCCTCAGCCAATCAGAGCAGCCTTTCCGGAAGGAAACCAGCAAAATTGTATTCAACCAACCAGAACAATTGTACCTCTTGCCAGAAAAACTCATTCACTTCAAGGTATTCAACTTCCACCAATGACAGACGGTCTGCAGTAAGGTCACATGATTCTATTTTGTCCAATCAGAGGGCCTCCATGGAACCACATGCTTGTCCTGCCACCAATCACAGCTCACAAGATGGATCCCTCAGCTTATCATCAACCTCCCCCTCTAAGCTTTCTGGTGATGAATTTACTAGGTATCACACACAGGGTGCAATTCCAAGAGAAAAGAAGCACGTTCCATTGAACTCTCAGTCAAGGAAGAAAAATGGCCAATCCTCTCCAGCCAATCAGATGGCTGCAAAGCAAAAAATACATCAGTCCACTGCAGCCAATCACAGCTTGCCAAGTGAGTCATCTAATGATAACGTGTTCTCCACCCGGCTTTCAAGAGACGGGACACACGTTCCACCAAGATTTCAATCCAAAAAGAAAAATGGCGGAAAGAAAACAAGGCGTGAAAGTTAATCACATTGTAAATTATTTGACAGAGGCTGGTTGAAGAACTGTCCAGCCAAATAGACAAGCCAAACACAAAATGTGTTGTACTTGGCAGAGTTTTGATGAAGCCCATAGAGCTATAGTAAATTACTAGAGCGCTGACTCGATGTACAAAGTGATGCCTGCTGGGCGCATCCAAGTTTGTGCACAAACCTATGGAAAACTAGAAATTGTGTACGGCTTTTGTACGGCTATTTGCATATCTGCGTTTGCATTCTATACAGGTGTGTTATCAAAGCTGATATGCTCACAACCGAAACGCACGATCAGCAAATGAGCGCTTGATTTTGCTCTGCGCAAACAATGCAAATGCGTGCGCGTATCCACTGCAGATGAGATGACGTTTTTTTAACCGTGATGGCCTGCTGAAGTTGTTTACGTATATATCGTTCTTGCGCGTTGCATTTAGAGTACACTTTAACAATTAAATCCATCTATTTTCATTATGTTATACAGACACTCACATGAATTCAAAATGCCTGCGTACAGGAAGGCTTCAAATTATCTCCGCGGGTAAGGCCGTGTCCGAAACGGGCTTCCAGAGCTACGGCTACGTCTATTGTCAGCGCGTCCCCGCGTATTTTCAATGGGCGCAGACCTAGACCTAGCTCTAGACAACTGATTCGGATGCAGCCTAAGAATGAGGAGTTAGCGCTCTAGTAATGTTTATATAGCTCTATGATGAAGCCAGAAATAAACACCAAACTTCCGCAAACTGATTAATATTTAATTTTTTTAAACACACTTAAATTTTTTGGAAAGACGTTTTGATATGTAAGTGAGGGATTTGTAATCAGTGTTTAGTGTATTTGTATTCAAAGTTGAATGTTATTATTTTTTTGTATGTATTATTATTAAAGAGATATTTTCCCTTTTCGGATATTTATAAAAAGTGGAGTATTCTGGAAATTCCAACCAAGTTGGTTATTGTTTTCCGTCCTGTAGTACAAAATTATTAATAAAAGCAGGGTTGTAACTGATCTAGTGAATCACAAATCATGCCACATGTCCTGACCTTACATGAATGTGACAAGTCATGACTTGTGACAAGTCATGACTTGTGACAAGTCATGACTTGTGACAAGTCATGACTTGTGACAAGTCATGACTTGTGACAAGTCATGACTTGTGACAAGTCATGACTTGTGACAAGTCATGACTTGTGACAAGTTGTCACGACATGTGACAAGTCACGAGTCATGACGTGATAAGTTATGAAATGTGACAAGCCGTGACATGTGAGCAGTCATGGCAAGTCACAAGCCATGATAAGTCAAAAGTCGTGACAAGTTGCAAGCTGTGACAAGTCACAAGCAATGACATGTCACGAGTCAGAAGCCATGACAAGTCAAAAGCCATGGCAAGTCGCAAGCCGTGAGAAGTCGCAAGCCGTGACAAGTTGCAAGCCATGATGTCAAAAGTCATGACAAGTCACAAGCCATGACTAGTCAAAAGCAACGACAAGTCACAAGCCATGACTAGTCACAAGCCATGACAAGTCACAAGCCATGACAAGTCGCAAGCCATGACAAGTCGCAAGCCATGACAATGACATTAAGTCAGTATAACAATTTAATCACAAGTAAAATCAAACGTGAAGGTTCAAGAAAAAGTGGATGAACAATGGAAAACCGTGCCTTTGTCAAAGTTCATTTGAATGGTTGGTCACCATGACAAGTCATGACAATAAGTCACAAGTCGTGACAATTCATTTCATGGCAACCTTGACAATCACAAGTCAATTCCAAATAAGTCGCAAGTCAAGTGACTAACCATTCAAAAAACTTTGACAAAGGCATTTCTTTCTCCATTGTTCATCCACTTTGACTTTAACCTTCACGTTTGAATTTACTTTGGATGAGATTGCTATACTAGCTGACATTACATTTGTTATTTAAACCAGGCACTAAGCATTTCATTTGAGTTAACAAACAGCAGTTTGTAGTTGCCAGTAAAAAATTAACAAATGATATTTCATTGCATTGTGCAAATTTTGCATGTTTTTTGGTCGTAATCATGTGCTCAACAAAATTCCAAATCGTACTTATTGTTTTGAAGTGTTAGGATCTGAATAAGTCACCATTTTATTGGTCCCCCCCCCCCCCAAGAAAAAAATAGCGCAAAGTCGTCAAAATTTTAAACTGAAGCCCAATGGCTTCCAAACCAGGATGTTTTTTTACCTTTTCAAAATGTCCCTCTTTGATCATAGGATATATGGCTTTACATCGGTTGAAGATTACCGGTAGTGTGCTTTTATTAATAGTGTATATACACCCGTCAATTGGACTTTAATTGCAATTCTTCCAATATGTAAAAAAATGACCTCTTTTGAATTTGTACCAGATTTAAGTGTAGAACCTTGTAGAAGTTGAAAACTGTTTTACTTTTAGTAAAATTTTACTAAAATACTTTCCTTTTCTTTTCATTTTGATGTGAAATGAAAAGATAAGGCGGGGGGGGGGGGCTTTTCGAACAAAGGCATTTTGTAATTGGCTTGCAAATATATTGAAGCGTTTTAAAAAAATGTATCATTCTTACATCATGGTAAAGTTTTGTAGTTTCGTAAAAGTCGTAAGATAAGCACTCATTGTGCTTAGCACAATGGGCTTTGATACAGTCCTTATTTGCAATTCATGATTTGTAATTTTAAATTTGTTTTGTGTTTTTTTCTATAATCTAAAGGTGCTGTTTTTCTATAGTATAAAGGTGCTTTCTTTTTTTCATTTGGAACGTTTTCATTTTAACATTTTTTTGTATGTGTTTTCATTTTAAAGGCAAACTTATATTCACTTATGACTAAGACGAGATGAGAATTTTATCATTATCATTCTTACATCATGGTATAGTTTTATAGTTTCGTAAAAGTCATAAGATAAGCACTCATTGTGCTTAGCACAATAGGCTTTGATACAGTCATTATTTGCAATTCATGATTTGTGATTTTAAATTTTTTGTGTGTTTTTCCTATAATATAAAGGTGCTAACGCTTTTGTCCTTGTTTTTCTATAATATAAAGTTGCTGTTTTTTGTACAATAAAAAGGTGCTTTCTTTTTTTCATTTGGAACGTTTTCATTTTAACATTATTTTGTATGTGTTTTCATTTTAAAGGCAAACTTATATTCACTTATGACTAAGACGAGATGAGAATTTTATCATTATCATTCTTACATCATGGTGTAGTTTTGTAGTTTCGTAAAAGTCATAATATTAAGATAAGCATTCGTTGTGCTTAGCACAATAGGCTTTGATGCAGTCATTATTTGCAATTCATGATTTGTGATTTTAAATTTGTGTTGTGTTTTTTCTATAATATAAATTTATATTATAGAAAAAACATAAAACAAATTTAAAATCACAAAGTGCTAACACTTTTGTCCTTGTTTTTTTCTATAATATAAAGGTGCTGTTTTTTGTATAATATAAAGATGCTTTCTTTTTTTCATTTGGAACGTTTTCATTTTAACATTATTATTTTGCATGTGTTTTCATTTTAAAGGCAAACTTATATTCACTTATTACTAAGACGAGATGAGAATTTTACAGTTTTATAACGCACGTACATGTACATTGTTTGAAATGTAGTAGGACGCGAGATCTAAATTAAAAGGAGAGAAAAAGAAATACGATTTGGCCATTTTGTTTGTTTGTTGAAAGATCATTCCCCATGCTATTTTCAAGTTTCATCTCGAAATAAAGATTTTCTCAACTGCTATTTTTTCTAGCAATATAAAAGAATGAGACATTGAACACAACAAATCACCAATGAATGATAATATTAAATTATTACTTCCCTAAATTAGAATTATTGGCTGCTAGATCAGCTCTTGCGAGACGGGTTATTTGTACACAAGGTGAAAGCCCATTTCTTTTTTCAGAGGGCTGTAGACGCCCCAAAAGAGGAATAAAGCCGCTTTTCTTTAAAACAAAACCTGCAAATTGAAAACAAAAGTCTAATCCCTTTTTTTTTTTTCTTTTTTTTTTTTTTACCGAAAAAATGATAAATTTTAAACAGTGACATCATTTTGGCCTCTTTGTCTGTTTCATCATTCTAGCCCATACAATTAATCCGGTATGTCATTTAGTCAAATGACGGCCATTTAAAAAAAGAAGAAGATAAAACTGGCGGCCAACTTGAAAAATAGCCCGGACGGGCGGCCATTTTGGCGGGGGAAAATAAAATGGCCTCCCGCTTCTTTTTTTTTTTTCAAAAACGCAGGACGCTAAACATGTTATTTTTTTTTATTTGGCATATAATCATAAACCGCTTGAATGTTCCCCCTGCCATGCAATTAATTGTCTCACTAGAAAATTCAATATTTTTTTTTTAGGTAATTACTTCCACCCTCTACTGGAGCGAAAAGAAAATCCTATAAGTTGTATCTGCGATTAAGAAAGATTATAATATGGGGGTGTAAAAGTAATTAATCAAGGATCGGCTGCATGGACACTTGGTCAGCTCCTGATCGCCAGTCAAGAATCACCAATTACCTCATTTTGGCAAAATATTTCCCCAAAAAAAACCCCAAAAAACCCGCCGCCGACGTTAGTGGTTATCCAACCATCCAATTTTCCTAATCCGCCGCGCCCCTACTGCAGGAGTCGTGTTGCGTAATACTTTACATAATAAAACATACGCTTTGACCGACCACTAACCTTTGACTCGGAATGAACTAAACAGAAAAAAGAATGGGCGTTTAACCAAGCCTAAAGTTCTAGTACTTAGGGATGCAAACATGTATCATTTCCTGTCTTTTATACTTTTTTGGGCTTTTACTTTGTTTGTTACTTTATTTTGTTCGACATCTTCTCGAAAAGTGTATACATTTTTTCCATACATGTACCTCCTTTGAAATGTAGAGCCCCCTTCATTGTAAATGGTTTCTTCCAAAAAGGTTGCCCACGTGGAAAAAAGTAGGCACGTGATAAAAATACATAACAGCGATCGATTGAGGGATGCAAATGGCGCAGCGCCGCGGCGCGTGATAATGCATTATCATAGTACACATACAGCCGGCGTTAACCCGCGTTCTACATGAATTTCATCTAGGCCTAAATAAGTGTAGGTGTAAGCCACATTTTTACTAGGTTTATGTACGGATCGGTGGAAGGTGGTCTGGATTCCCCTACGATGGATTCTAAAGAGAAGGAGTCATCGGCCATGAATGGAAGAAATGAATCCGAAACGGATCCAGCAACAAGTGTGAAAAAGGTAGGAACTTAAGAACGAGGTTAAACTTTGTTTCCCATTGTCAGCATGGTCAGATTGTGGCTGTCACGCCCCAACTATCGCATCGGTCCCAACTATAGTTAGGCCTGTCCCAACTATAGTTGGGCCTGTCCCAACTATAGTTGGGCCTGTCCCAACTGTAGTTCCACAGTTGGGCTGGCCCAACTATAGTTGGGCCTGTCCCAACTATAGTTGGGACGGTCCCAACTGTAAGTTCCATTGTTGGGCTGGCCCATCTATAGTTGGGCCACTCCGATCTTTTTATTTTGCGGTGTCCCAACTATAGTTTACATTGATGTACAACCATAAAACGTTCCCTACAGCTCTGATACACGTCTGACTTTACTGGGGACCACTGAAATTAGCTATTGATGGGGCAAATGTATAGTTGGGCCACCCCAATCTTTTTATTTTGCGGTCCCAACTATCATGACTATAGTGTACATTGTTGTACGATTATAAAACATTCCCTACAACTCTAATACACATATCTGACTTTACTGTAGCCCCAAAATGTGGCCTATTTACTGGACTGCCTCCGTAAACATAGGCCACACACCGACCATGTACAAAAACGTGTCGACGGAGCCAAATTTTGATTTTCACATTTAGGCTTACTTTGTAGGGTTTTTTTGCTTTAGACATGTTAGAAGCATTCTCACCCTCTATATAGGCTAATCAGAAAGTGCTGCCTTTTTCAGATGTCCAATTTTCGTGAAATTTCCAGATTCATTTTTACACGTTTTCGTATCAAAATTTCAACATGAAATTTCACAAAAATTAGACATCTGAAAAAGGCAGCACTTTCTGATTAGCCTATATAGTATATAGAGGGTGAGAATGCTTCTAAAGCAAAAAAAACCTACAAAGTAAGCCTAAATGTGAAAATCAAAATTTGGCTCCGTCGACACGTTTTTGTACATGGTCGGTGTGTGGCCTATGTTTACGGAGGCAGTCCAGTAAATAGGCCACATTTATGGGGCTAACTTTACTGGGGACCAATGAAATGATCTATGGGTGGGGACCATCTGTAGTTGGGCCACCGCAATATTTTTATTTGGCTGTCCCAACTATAGTTTACATTGATGTACGAGTAAAAAACATTCTCTACAGCTCTGCTTACAGTGTCCGACTTGGGACCTTTAACATTAGCTATGAGTGGGGCCCATCTATAGTTGGTCGGCCATGGCAATCTCAATTTTGCAAAATGTTGCTGGATAATAAAACCCAGCAGCTGGACAACTCATCCAACTAGGCAGTTACCACGTGACCGGCCAGCCTTGCGGCGCGGCATGCATGCACGACGAATACACGGTGCCAGCGCCGCGGAACATTTTAATCCAACAAGATCTATCAAGCATGAAGCATCCGGCGCAACTCCTAACTATAGTTGGGCCGACCCAACTGCCGCACTATAGTTGGGACAGTCCCAACTATAGTTGGGACAGATGCGATAGTTGGGGCGTGACATGGCCATACACTGTGCACAAACCCTAGGACTGATCAGAAAATTTCGAAGTGTTTTGTCAGTAACCACTTTAATATTTCCCCTGCTAAATTTGACTTTTTTAGGACATATTATCATGGCTGATACTGATAGGTCACTGAAGTGACGGGACAAATAAGTGATGGCCAGATATGGGAATCTTTCCTGAAAATCAATGATAAACTCAAAGAAGAAAGAAATATAGCCGGTTGAAATGAGCAGCGACGACGTGGATTCGAACCAGGGATCTTTGTATCCATATCATGGATATATTATCATGTAGCTCATCTCGCTATACTGTGTGGTAGCTTGACGATAACCCGTTGTTAAAATGCTTTAATCATGTCAATGTAACTGGTTGACTAAAATAACAGCGAACTCGACAAATATGGCCAATACGTGAATAAGTCCCATGGAGTCGAATTTGGACTTCACAAAACTGGTCCTTTTCCCTAGTATTATCCAAGCCCAGATGAGATTAAACGTGAGATTGCAAGAGTCCAATGTGTAGCAGTCATTCATTTCACAAAGCCAGTGATCGACTTGAAACAGAACAACCTCGATCTACATGTAGCCTATATGGAAAATATTGATGATTTTGCTGGCTTCTTGAAGAAGAACCGTCTGGTCATGCTGTCACGGCTATATTTTGACGATTGCATACCTGTATGTGTTCTACATAACCCCCAACTCCCAAGGACAGACACACAAAAGGAGGAGAAAGGATCCTTTCAGTCCTTGGGCATTGGATCTTTTGTACAAAACGGTCCTCTGTAGTAGGTTCGTGTGCTTAGTCTATGGAAGAGTGTTATATTTAAGGGACAAAGGGAAACACAAGCATTGTCCTCAGGAGTATAGTAATTCAAGAGTGTATGTGCGCACGTGTGCGTGCATGTGTCAGTCAGGGTGACCAGACAAATGCCAGATGAATCCAAAAATTGAGAATCGAAAACTCTGCTACATTTGTAGATTATGATGCACTCGAGTCTTACATATGTACATGTAGTTTAGTCCTAATTGTTGCATTTAGTGATGAAAATTTTGTCTAAAAAATTTGCGTTTTTTGGGGTTTTGTCTTCAGAGGCCGTTGACTTTGCCGCTAGTCTTTGCTACAGCCTCGGCTGTGATTGGTTCATCTCTCCAGTTTGGTTACAACACTGGTGTCATCAACAACCCCAAACTGGTATGTACCATACATAGTGTCTGTCTAATGAAGGGCGTGAAAGACTTTCTTGCCAGTTCACGTTCACAGTTTGTGTCACATCTCGGTACCAAACACTGGCTAGTCTAGTCACAGACTCCCGTGTTAGAATGTACCCAAGCTCTGCGTGTTATCATTCGTGCATTTTTTTTTTCATTTGAAACAACTTTAATTGCTCAAAAGACGGGTGCTTTAAACAACTAACCTGAAAAAGTTTAGCTCTGCTCTGTGAATGCTGTATACACGTATATTCCGAGAAAAGAATATTCTGGGATCTCAGTTTTAATTCAAAAGTTGTTGAGTCATGTTTTGTGTACTAGTCTTTTGTATGCAGGGATGTGAAATCTCAGCTTTAAAGCTGATTTCAGCTATTTTTAGTTTTGGATTTCAGCTTTTTTTCAGCTTTTTCCCTCACTTGCTGTGTACAAAAGTATAGCAAATTTCCAAAGTTAAGCTTTTTTACACCTTTTTCAGCTGTTTTCAGCTCTTTTTATCAGTGGTCACTCACACCCCTGTGTATGCTAGCCGAGACCAGCTCTTTCGAGACCAAGACCAGACTTCCGAGACCGAGACTTTTGAAGACCCCGGCGAAATGAAGTTCATGAACTCATGGACTTTGATGAATGTTCATGTTCTGATCATGAACGTTCATCAGTTGTCCTTCAATGGTTCATCATCGAAGTTCATGAACTTTGTTCATGAACAGTCTTTCAGCTACCTTGATGAACATTCATGAATGTTCATGAACCTCTTGTGCAGTTCATGAACTTCGCTGAACTTCACTGAACTGAACTTCACTGAAATCTTGATTGGTGAACATTTGATGAACATTCATGACCAAAAATTTAAGGTTTTTGAAAAATTTAATGTCCATGAATGTTCATCAAATGTTCCCCAATCAAGAATGTTCAGCAGAATTCATGGACTGTATCACAGTCTTTGGATTCTTTAACCGGCGGGGTAGGTCTATCCCACTGGGATATCATCATCCCAGTGGGATGAAAGCGGGATGGAAGTGGGATCCCGGTGGGATCCCAATTCCAGGTGGGATCCGCGGTGGGATCCCAGTTGAGGTAGGTGGATCCAAGGAAATTGACCAGTTGACTGGGATCTCACTTGACCGGCTAGACAAGGGCAAATTCACCATGAAATTTTCCCCCAAATAAATTTCTAGCCTAACATAGTTATTAATGATTGCATGCTTCATACAAAAATATTTAATTTTTAAGTAAATATTTCTTTAATTTTGGCGCGTAAAGACAGTAAAACTTTGCATAAAAACGAAAGAAAGTGCCTGGTTGCCTGTGGCCAACATTGTACATTGCTGCGCCTTGTGACATGTGGTATCAAGTTCCAAGGTGACCGTAAGGTCATGGCAAAATTCTGCTAAATGCACCTCAAAAACCTGTCAGATTTATCAAAAATCTGCCAAATTCCCCAGAATTACTCGAAATACAGTGTAAACACTTTAAAAATAACCTTTTTATTCAGAATTCTGCCAGAAATCTACCCAAAAAATCCATTCTGTCAAATTTTCTGTCAAACTCGTTTTTAAACCAAAAAAACTGTCAAATTTAGCCGAAAATTGGCTCAAATGGTCATTCTGTCAAGTTCCCGCGCAGATAACTTTATACATCGCGCTTTCTATTTGGAGGACTGAAAATGATTTTTTAAATGGGTGAGTTGCGTGGTAAGTCAATTCTGAACAGTAATGTTGCTAAGTTTTTTTAAGCCTGGAATAAAGAAATAGTACATGTTAAGGCCTATTTCATAAATAAAAGCAAATTTAAATAGATGAAACTACTTTTTTATAGAACAAAATCATAATTTTTTTTACTTTAATTGCGATTTTAATCTTTAGAACCCCCACAAAATCATAATGGTGCAATCCTTCTTATATTCATTACTACGTGTAGGTGATGTCAAAAAAGTCTCCAGGTATTGTTAATGCACAGAGCCTGACGAAGTTTGTCATGAACTACACGTTTTAAATTAGCACACGAACGTATCGTGATGGTTGCTGAACTGAGTGAAAGCAAAGTAAGGCGTAGTTCCTGTCGCTCTTTTTATGACTTTGATGCGTTTGTAACTTCTTATGACATTCAAGTAAATATGTGAATATTGTTTGATGAAATGGTGGATGTTTTAGCATTATAATCTTTACTGTACCTTGATCAGGATTAAGCAATGTTAAGGAAAGTTGTCAATGTGCGCGCACGTCATGACCATTTGCAAAAGTAGCACAAACATTGTAGCTGTGTAGCACTGTGACAGAGTTGCCTTTCGTCTTTGCCGCCATGTTTGCACATGTTGCGTGTGCGCGGTGCCTTAAATGTTAAAATTGTCACAGCCAAAAGTGGTTACAGTCACCCAAACGAATCGTGACTGCCATGAAAATTGTTGATAGGTGATATATTTCAACTAATTTCAACCAAATTTTATTTAATCGGGCAGCACGTATGAAAGTTAAAACGACCCCCTAAAAAAATGACGAGGATATGTTTTGAAGCACTCGCATTCAATTTGCGTTGGACAAGGTGCGTGCGTTGCAAGCGTTATCTGCGTCAATTATGGTGACTCCAGGATACATTGTGCATGTTTCATCAGATAATAATGGTGCAGTTTATTTTAGGACACCTCCCCCTTTTTTTTTACCTGTTCCATTTTAAGAAATGACTTTTGCAAATAGCTAATTTTTTGTCAAAATGACGTGTGCAGCCCGAAGCAATCTCTTTTGGAAAGAATGTTGCAACCTGACGCCACTTTTTTCTTCAACATAATAGTTCACATCATCTCACTAAAGCTGGTCAGTCATTGCACAAACGTTGAAATTAAAAGGGCATGAATCTGGGACTGAGAAACTTTTCCACTTTTGTTAGGAAATACTTAATATAATTTTCTTGATTCTCCATAGACTTTGTACACAGCCGCTAATGTGGCGTCTGGATACTACATTCTTTCCTATTCATGTTAATATGGCCACACAGTAGAGTAGACTCTGTGCTAGGGGCCATACTCATACTGCCCATGCTGCCTTGACCGTGAGCAAAAAGTTACTGATTTTGGTGGGTTTTTTTCAAGAAAATCTTTCGGCCTCAAACTTGGCATGCAGCCTTTGCACGTTCACTTTATCGGGAATTCATATTACGACAAAATTTGGAATTTTTTAGGCAGATAGTCCCTTCTGGTGTATTTGTCTAAAAATGTGTAACACAAAGTGCCAATTCCTTTGCCGATCAAGGCTCCTTAAAATATGGTGGACTATATCACATCTACGCAGGCGCTCACACCTGTTTAATGAAAGTAGGCATTTCAGATGAAATTTAAATAAAAGGAATAGGGATCCCAAAATTAGTTCTGCTTCCGGTTTCCCTACCTACCCTATTCTGACAGCCCCTACCGTAATTTGTTTTGTGCGAAAAATGAGTGGGGAAAAAACCCAAAACCACCAATTATTACCTTTCACACAAAAAAATGGGAATTTGTTTCCCCCCTACATGACCTGAGGCCCAATAAAAAAATAAAAACATGTTTAGCGTCCTGCCTTTTTAAAAAAAAAGGAAGGACTTCTGGAGGCCCCCCCCCCTTTTTTCCTTCCAACATTTTCGTAACGTGAGTAACCGATTTTGTGCGTCTTGTTTATCATACATAACAAATTTTTCTGGATGTCATCTTTGGTGCTTAGGTTGGTCTAATGCTCTATCTACCATGGGGATAACAGTCATTAAACTTTTCCAGTAAGATATTACAGCCCAAGGAAACTCAAAAGTACATGTACATCAAAAATGTAGCGTGAGTAATCGTGGAATTGCCCAATTGTACTTGAACATTTGTTTATTTTGTTATTTATTGCTTTGTGTTGAAGGTACAAAATTTTAACACACTCCCCCTCCTTTTGTTTTGTTTTTTTTATTTGTTTTTTGGGATTTACGGTTCATTTTGCTCACTCATCAACATTGCATGAAACTTCTTTTGAAGAACACTGCTTTTGATGAACTTATGGAGGATTATTCATGAAATGTGCCCTTTATTCATGAATTGTTCATGACCTGTTTCCTTTACTCATGAATTGTTCACACAATACATCCTTTCTTCATGGATTGTTCATGACCTGTGTCCTTTACTCATTCACGAAATTTGTTGTCTTCATGGATTGTTCATGAACTTTGTTTCCTTTATTCGTGAATTGTTCATGAAATATGTCCATCATTTCAATCATTTCAATTGACAAATTTGGATGAACTAGTTTCATGAAGTGTTCATGAAACATCGTTGTCCATGATAATTCTTGAACATCGATTGTCTCATTTGTTGTTCAAGGACATTCATGAACTGTTCATGAATATTTTGAATAACTTTGATGGTCGTTCATGTACTTTAAGCAATGAACGATCACGAACAGTTCATGAACATTCATGAAAAGTCCATGTTCATTTCACCGGGGAACCGAGACCAAGCATAAAAAAAAAAAATAATCTCACATTTCCAAATTATATAGTATTGGCAGGTTGAAAAAACTTTAAAAATATTTTGGTTTAGTTTCCCACCGGTACCCTGTTAATTGATTTTTAATGTAAATATAACTCACAAACTATGCAAGACCTTGCCCCCAAAAAATTGTCTAAAATGTTGTCAGTCAGGCGGATTCCAATTTCAAAATTAGGCCCTTTAAACTACTGCCTAAATTGCAGCTAACAAAGTTTGGTGAAGTCGGGGTACAACTTGCTGCAAACAAAGGTCAATCTTTACTTGCAGAAGGCTTATTGTTGAAAGTTAAGTTTTATGGTCCTCTGTAGTAAGTTAGTGCTTATGGAAGAGTATTACTAGGACAAAGGCTAACAAAGCATTGTCCCTGAGAGTACTGGTACATGTATAAACAAGTTTGTATTTGTATGTGTACCGGTGCATGTACACATGTTCATGTGCAAAGCATTGATGAGCAATTAAAGTATGATTTACTGCACACAATATTGGTGAAACAGCATTTTTACCTGTGCAAACATTGCCCAGTGACCATGGTGACTTTGCAGTTTTGGGTTGGTGCAATATGACATACATGTACCAAACATAACGGTACCTGTATCATTGACAATGACAGGAAATACTGTCACACACTTCATTGTAATAGATAAGCCTGTTGTTAGGTTATCATCAAACAAACTCGTTACATAACCAAAAGGTTGCACAACAGACCATGTGACTCTGTTGTGATGTAAGCTTAAATACACCCATGTTGTGCAAATGTGCAGGGATACAGGACACACATAATTGCTGAACATTACAATATGACCCAAAATAAGTCAAGTTAAGGGTGTTTATTACAGTCCATGGAAACACAAAAAGTAGGTCTGCTTGAGCAAGACACACTTAACAGTCCTTCTGATTTGAAAATCACAGGCGTGTGGAAAAAGGCACACATGGATTTTTCTAGGCGTGTGATTTTTCTAGGTGTGTGATTTTCTAGGTGTGTGATCTGTGGTGCAGAAAAATTCAGGCGTGCAATTAATCACACTTCTCGGGAAGCTTTTAGGTGTGTGATGGCGTGGGGGTGTGATCACACGCCTCAAATCAGAAGGACTGACTTTAATGCAAGACCAGGCTATGGGCAAATGAGAAGTGGGGGGAGGGGGGTGGTTCTTTACGTACACCCTGGAGGTAAAAACTTTAGGCGGGAAGGAAAAATTGCTAAGCTGTCACTTTTGTCTCAGGCTCTGAAGAAACAACTTCATTTCATCACCTCACAAATTTTGATTCTCTTCCTCCATTCCTTCTCCAATTTTTAAAGCGAAAAATCACCCCATGGTTCATTGATCATTTTTTACTCCTACCATTATGATTTTGTAAATAATACCTTAGTTATTTTCGGGCGGTACTGTAGTATTGATCACAACGTTTGAACAAGTTCCTCCTCTAAATCACTTCTCTGCCCCCCCCTCCCCCTTTTTTAAACCAGAGCCCAGCCATACCCTGTTTCTAAATGAGGGTGATTTTAAGGAGTTTCAAGTAGGCCTACATGTATGTACAGGTATCTGATCACTTTTTTTTTTGTCAGCGCAAGTTTGGGGGCATTTTCTACCGGTAGGTGTGACTCAATACAAACACAAAACACATCAACCATGTCGTTTTATTTCTGATATTTCTGATATAAAAAGAATGTGTTAGCAAGATGTGGTATCACTTATTGCAGCACAGAGGACAAGTGTTAATTTCACCAAGGACCGTAGACAAGATGGTAGCGTGAAAAGGCCCAAAGGGTGCACTGAACCAATTCAAGCCCCATTGAAAACAGTGTAAAATCAACAAAGTTCAGGGCCAAATAACATGCAAGCCGACATCACTTGGGTTTCTCAAACAAAACTTAAACTATTGCCTTGTATCTTTTCATTTGTTTTCAAATTTGGGTAGATTAGCCAATTACATTTTTAAATATTCACACCAAAACAAAATCACCTCCCGAAAAGTGATAGTTCCCAAGCCTGCATGTAGCCGTTTTACAAGTGGCATCCTTCCACTTTCTCAGGCAAATAGGACCCATTTTTCAACCGTAATTTTATCAAGCCTGCCCTCAGATGGAAGCCCAAAGACCAGGGAGTTGATCCTTGGCTACATTTACACAATTCCACCGTTTTTTTTTTAAAGCTAAGCGGTCTTCGTTTTCAAAAGAAACTGTGGGGTCACTTTTTATGCTAATCAGCTCGCCTAGAAATTCTCAGTTGATTTAGTTCACCCCAAAAGTGTTTTAGGAAAGCTAGGTGCATGCATGCATGATGCTTAAGCCTAATTACTCTTTGAGTTCGCTGTGATTGTGTACGACCAATGCAAAGAGGTAGTTGAGCTTTAACCTCCTTGTGTTTACTTTGTTATCATTAACCCTCCTATTTGACAAATGTTTGAATAGAGAGCCAGGGTTTTTTTTTGGGGGGGGGACCTTATACTGTACCAGGCAGTGCAGGACGCAAACAAACAATACACCAGGTATCGTACAATTAGCCTAATGTAGTAAAGGTACAGTCCATCATTTGTAATTTGTGCATTTTGTTCGTTTGAAGCAACAAACGTGCTCAAAATCTAAAGAAGGGTGCTGAACAACTAACCTGATGAAGTTTCAGCTGCATATTTCGAGAAAAACAATTCTACATGCATGACATGTAGTATCTTGATTTCAAATCAAAAGTTGCTGAATCATGTTTTGAATTGGGCCTGAATTCAGCGTCTGAGACACGTTCTCACTGAGCCGATTGCAGCTACACGATGTCGCGCACTGAACCGACGAATGCTTCATGCTTTGCTGAATAAAAAATCAACTACTAGGCCTAACGGAAGTTTCCAAAGATGCGTGGACCTTTAGACCCATCGTTGGAAAGGCCTTCTTTTGTTGATTTCTTCAAAATGACAGCATGCCAGAAAGAATAATTTCACAGAGAGTTCAGTCCCCTTAATATACCTTTAAACCAAGTATGTTTTTCATCAATATTTATGTCAGTTTCTTACTTTTTGGATAGCTGCAAATGATGGACTGTACGTAGCTTTAAACACAGTAGTGTTAAAATTTACAGCCACACTACTGATGTGGGCCAATTGTACTACAAAAGTGACTTCAAAGCAAACAAAATGTATGGTACTCCTGCAATATAAATTAACTATTTTAATCACCACGCTTCTATTTTTATTCCAAATTGCATGCAAGGATGTTTTATAAATTATGAGAAGATACAACATTTGCAAACATCAAAAAACGAAATGATCAAATTTTCACAAAATATGGCCTACAGGACCGGATTGTTAGGGAATGACAGTCTAAGCATCCTGTAAAATTGTGGCTCCTGGTCTGCTGACATTTTCACGAGAAATCATATTTTCCAATGCTGTTCGGCCGACCAGCGTTGGAGAAAACTGGCTTTTTCCAAAAACTGCTCTTTATTTCATATTTAGTTATTCTGCATTTTCTTTACAATTGATTACACACCTGTGAAGGGGTACAATCCTGCTAGACTGATTCTCTGACCTTACAATTCCCCATTCTATAAATTGCTCTGTTTCATATTAAGTGGGGTCAGGGACCAGAGTACAAGAACATGATTCTTGGTTTTTCCGGCATCTACGGTACAAGCTGCCCAAAATGTGAAACAAGTCAGTTTTACAATATTTGCAAATTATAACATACGGTAGGCCCCTACTTATCCTCACAATCCATTTTCTGAAAATTGCAGCAAAAGCAAATTTTCCTATGCTCATATGCCTACTGATGTACCGGTACAAAGCATTTTATGAGAAAGGAATGGACCTAGTCAGATTTTTAATTTAATTGTTTTTTTATAGGCCTACCTGGTACATGTACCCGGTACATGCATACAAATTTACAAAAACTTTCCAGTTGGGGAAAAATTTCCTGTAGGCCTACACTTTGACTCGGGAAAAATAGCCTACAAATCTCACTCAAGATTACAAATTGTTGAATATATAATTAGTATTGGTTTAGTGCAAAAGTCCATGTTTAGTAAGTATGCAATTTGATATTATTATTTATGTCAAGCTAGCTTCCAGTGGTAAAAAATACATAAGCATACATGTATGGTATGCTTTCTTAAAGTACCGGTACCCGGACATGCAGGATGACTGCAATATTAACCGGTACATGTACAGCGGTATGTCAATAGAGTACCCTGATGACTGCAATGATATTGATATTGTAGTTTTCTCTGAGTTCTCAAATAAATATCTACATAGCTAAAACTACAACCAGTTACATACATGTACTATTATTAAGATTAAAAGTGAGCTACTAATACTATTAAGATTAAAAGTGAGCTACATGTATTTAACAATATTGCACTCATCTTCGACTTGTGCACTATTGTTATAGCTCGCAATATATTCTCCCCCTCAAGGCCATCATATATTATATAATCATAACACAGTAGTACATTAATGTTTACCGGATATATTTACACATGCACCATGTATGGCCTGTCCAATGTATGAACATGCCAGCGATAATAAAATATTAATTTTTATGCTGAACAATAAGTTCACTAACCCAGATGCACTTTTGATTAATATTTAAGGAAAACAAAACCCTCCCAGACACACCATTGTGCAGTCATGCCAGTAGGGTTGTGCAGTTATGAATTTTTTTGTATTTGATATTTTTTGCAACTTGGAACATACCGGTATGTGCTAGCCTCAAAACTGGCCGCTAATTGCACTTTCTAATATTGACGGAAGTGTTTTTAAAAACAACTAAAGAAAGGGCAATAGAATAGCTGGTTTCTGACAAATTTGAAAAGAAATTTGAGCTAATGTTCCCCCATTGGAGCTTCAAATCATGTGTGAAAGTGGCTTTCCACAAAAGTGTGGAATTTGATGATAAATCCATACAGTTGCATTGTTACTGTTTACATCATCTCCTCGAAACGGCTGACATTTTTTTTCTCGAATATTTGAATAAAAAAAATGTCTATAAATTGGGATATATGTGACCGGCTCCACAAAACAGGGTATGAGGTCGCGCTGTTGAGAAGGCTCTACCTGGGTAAAGAGTCTAAAACCTACAGTCTACCCTCTCATAGTTGCTGCGTTGAGTTCAACATGGGCAGATGAGGTGATAATATAAAAATGTCTTCTTGGTTTGCTTGGTGTTTATCCTAAGAAGCAGCATTATTTTTTTGTCCCCGAAAAGTAAAGAATGTGACGATTTATTGCAGGTGATCCAAGGTTTCTTCAATGAGACGGAAGAGAGGCGAAGCGGCAATGCCATGCCCGATGACAAGAACGATTTCCTCTTCGCCACAGCGGTGGCCATCTTTGCTGCCGGGGGTATGGTGGGATCCCTGGTAGCTGGCCCATTGGCAGATCGGTTTGGCAGGTAGGCGTGGCTTTAGTTCTTTTTTTCACGGCCTAATAAAATTCTGGCATTCCAGAGTCTCACCGACCTAAATCATTCCGAAAACCTGACGTGTAAAAAATTTGGACCAATTAGAAGTTAATACCAATCAAATTAGGTCCTAAGTAAGATTTGAGGCTTTGCATGGTGGAGATACTAAATAATGAAAGGTTTGCGGAAACACCATGTGCGAATAATTTCTATATTTATACCTCTGGTTCTTTTCAGAACCATTCTCTTAGTTGAGAAATTATTCGCACATGGTGTTTTCGCAAACCTTTCATTAAATTAGGTCCTGCCCTTCACCGACGTATAAACACTGTATTCTCAGTGTAGTACCTAACAACCTAATTTGATTTACATGTACATCACCCCGAATGATACCAATTCTTCATTGAACTTGTTCAATAAATGAAACATGGGCTGGAGTAATTTAGTGTGATTCAAGAATGTCCGTCCATGTTATGAACATTATCCTTCATTTCATCTTAAAGATGGCCTAGTAATTTTCTACATATCCAGTGAATCAGCTTACTTTTTCATCAGTGCAATCATTAATAATACACGTGTGGGACGGTGTGTCTAAGTAAAAACAAACATTAGCAAAACAACTGCTTCGAAATCCAACTCCCATGCCTCGCCCATAAACTAATCAGTTGTGGTCTTGTTCTTCAAATTTAAAGAGACTTCATAGAAACAAGTGTTTTCATTATACATTTCAGGAAGGGGACCCTGTTATTCAATAACTTCATCGCTCTAGCGGCAGCGTTACTGATGGGTCTGAGTAAAGTGGCCTGGTCTTATGAGATGCTGATTATTGGCAGGACGATAGTCGGCCTGAACTGTGGTAAGGTGATGGCTCAGAGGGAGCAGGAAATAGGAGCTAGGATTTTGATTACAAAAGGGTGGGGGGTTTCCTATTTAATTAACTGCAACTGCGTATTTTACGCAATCAATCAATCATGCATTGCGCAGTGTTAAAAATGTTCCAAACACGCGCGTTTGTTGCTCGAAGTATGTTCGAAAGAGGACGCAGTTGATGTGCATTGTGCAAGTTGACGCTCAAAATACGCGTGGCT
This sequence comes from Patiria pectinifera, assembly GCA_029964075.1. Lineage (NCBI taxonomy): Eukaryota > Metazoa > Echinodermata > Asteroidea > Valvatida > Asterinidae > Patiria > Patiria pectinifera. Next base: position 12,928,284 of record CM057134.1, read on the forward strand.
GGTCTGTAGGAAGTGACGATTGAATCAGAAAAAAACTTGGGACATTCTATCGATGATCAAATATTGGAATAGTCAACAAACTTCAGGTGACTTTTTATGCTGAGGCAAATGTAATTTAACTAAAGTTTCTGCCTTGAATGAGTAACACAGTTTTGTCATGAAAAAGGATATTTGCATGTATCGCTAAACGCCCCAAAACACCAACACAAGCTTACAGTTTAAAAATGGCAAAATGAAGTTCACAAATTTAGAGTTGAATTGAACGCAAAGGAACATTTCAATGATTAAATTAAAAAAAGATATATTACATGAGCCCTTTAACTCTCTGTCACTAGGTATAAATACCGGCATTGTTCCCATGTACCTATCCGAAGTCTCCCCGTTCAATCTACGAGGGGCCATCAGCGTCATGAACCAGCTCGGCGTCACGATCGGGATTCTCTTGTCCCAGATCCTTGGTCTTCCTGTTCTACTGGGTAAGAGCACTTCCCATTTATAATTGCCCAGATTTCTTCCCTTTTTTAACTTACATAAACAGATAAATAAAAACAGGATTTATAAAGCGCCATTCCATCTAGATCGTGGCGCTAAAGCAACACAAGATAATGAAAACAGACATATTAACAGGAAATTGGAAACAGGTGAGCTTTTAAGTGTTTTCTGAGTATTAAATGAAATAGTCTCCTGTGATCTGATGCTTGAGGGTATGGTGTTCCAGAGCTTAGGGCCGGCAATAACGAAGGCACGGTCAGTGGAGGTGCCCTTGAATCTCGATCTGCACCAACAATAGTGTACCATCGTTACTGGAACGAAGGCCAGGTCGGCCAGATACGTTGAGCTGGATGCGGTGGTTAAGGTACCGGTACTGAGGAGCTGTGTGATGGAGGCATTTGAAGATGAGGAGGGCTATCTTGAATTCAATTCTTTGCCGGATGGGAAGCCAGTGAAGTTGAGTAAGTTGTGGGGAAGCCGATTCACGCCTGCCAGCGGTAAATAAAAGGTGTGCAGCATGGTTTTGTAGTCGTTGAAGTTTATCCAGACCTGACTCAGCGATACCATATAGTAGAGAGTTACCATAATCGAGGCGGGACTGAACTAATGCACGGATTACATGGTGAAAAGTTTCAAAATCCAGGAACCAGCGAATTTGTGAGGTGTTGCTACCATAAGTAGAAAGGGATATTGCGGTTGAGGTTGAGAACATGACTTGACATTGACATGGTTGATTCAAAATGAACTCCAAGATTGCGGACGGATTGCGATGGCGTGATGATATTGTCCCCTATTTTTGGAGTAATGGGAGGTAAATTGCGGAGTGTGTGTGTTAAGGCCGCTACCAGAAATTCAGTCTTTTTAAGGGGGGTGAGTATTGTGTCTTGTATTCGCTGGAATTGTTGTGATCACTCAAAGAATATTTGTTCATGCCGAGTGCTGTGGTCTCGTGGTTAAGGGCATTGGATTTGTGGTCTGCGGGTAAAGCTGCAGGTTGTGGGTTCGAGTCCAGCCTGGGGTCATGGTGCATGTGCCCTTGGGCAAGGCACTTTGTCACTCATTGCTCCTCTCCACCCCGTAGTGAACGGGTACCTGTGAGGGCAGAGGTGGTTATTGTGATTGAATTAGCTTCCTTGCGCCTAACAGGCTGCATCGAGCTGCATACTCCCCACTCCCCAAGGGAGCTGAGATGGTATTTGGAATGTTTCATGTGCCCAATGAGCAGGGGTAATAATGATGTAGCGCCTTGGAGCACCAGTCCTGGTGGATACGTGTTCTTTATAAATACCCACTACCGGTATTATATTATTATTTTTCACGTAAGCAGTTTAAGATCGGATTTATTTATTGCAAAGTAGTATACATCTTTGAACGTAAGGTCTTATTTGCATTTCAACTTTTTCTCAAATGTTGTTACCTACAATTTCAATGTATAGACAAGTTCTACTTTTTCTCCCAATTTTGCAGTTAGTTGGATTTTTTAAAACAATCTTCATTTATATATCACTGCAAGTGATATATGGTCAGTTTGTTTCCAAGGGTTTTATTCCAACATCTGCCATTCATAAAAATGTTTGGTTGTCTCACCATCACGACGTGAACTACAAATTGTACCTCTTTCTGTCTATTTTGCAGCCTGTTTGTCAAGTTGCTCACATGTAAAGTAAATAATGCTTTATTTATCCTTAACAGGTACGGACGATCTGTGGTCAGTGTGTCTGGGTTTCGCTGCAGTGCCCGCCGTTTTCCAGCTTCTGTCCCTCCCCTTCTGTCCTGAGAGTCCACGCTATTTACTCATCATCAAAGACAAGCAGAAAAACGCCGAGAAAGGTCAGTTACATGTACCATGCCTTGAAAAAAGCTGTTGAAATTGTCCCCTGCTAGCAGTACCCAGTACTTCAGGCATGCACCTTTTCCTCGGATCAGCTGATTTCCTCGTTTTTCACTGCACACTTATGCCATTCAAAATTGAAAATCACTGTACAAAGTCTTGTTAAGATTGAAGTTTCCTCGTTTGTCCTTTTTTCCAAGTTGCATGCCTGGAACTTGTTGAATCAGGATTTGAAGAAATTTTAATAGACTATCGTGCACAAGTACCCACTCAACGGCTGCAAGTGGAGAGTTTGGGGAGACAACAGGGAGGGTCATTTGGCTGTGGTCCCATGGTTACGGTGTTCGACGCGTATGCCGTGGAACGTGAGTTCGATTCCTGACCGTGGGAACATGGTGCTTGTCCTCTTGAGCAAGGCACTTTACAATTATTGCTTCCTCCTTCGGATGGGACGTAAAGCCGTAGGTCCCGTGTATTGTGTAATGCACGTTAAAGAACCCAGTAAAACTCATCGCTAAGAGAAAGGGTTCGCCCTGGTGTTTCTGGCAGTGGTTGCAATATGCGCCGCAGCACCTTGTAAACCTTTATAAGGTGCTACATACATGTAATGGGTCTCATATTTCTCATAAACTTCAATTACCTGTCTTTAATAATAGACATAATTTCCAGCGCCTTGAGTACCTACATTGTGTAATTGTTAGTAGATACGTTCGAGTTTGTAGGCATTCAGAATTAAAATTAGTCATGCATATCTCCCCAACTCCATCAAAATCCATCCCCCGGCCATTTTGATGGATTTTGGCGGACTTGGTCAGGTTAGTAAAAGACAGTTACGTACCAGGGAGTATATGTTTGTCATTAAAACATGTAATATAAGTCAATAAAACAGTCTACTTTCAGTCACTACATGTACATACCGTAACTTAGACTACCTGCCTTTAATGATTGCATAGGCCTACATGTTAACGTTATCACTTGTTGAGTTAGTGACAGACTTTTTTGTGTGAAATCTGTCATAATTATGAAGTTGCACAGCATGATAGCATTGGACTAGCCCAATAAAATGAAGTGCAGCGATCGGTATGGGGCGCTGGGGTGTTTAGAAATAAATATTTTATAATCTGAAAGGGTTTTAACCAGCTAAAAGGACGGGAACAACGAACCACCTTCTACACAAACGTTACCGTGGACAAACAAAAGTGACAGCTGACAATAATAGGCAGCAGCTTTACGATAAAATAACATCACAGTCATGTGTGTATGTGTTTTTGAATATTCAAACGGGCAAAAAGCTATTCATAGATTAGGGCCAAGTTCGCGCAAGGACTATAGTTGACCAATGGTTAACTAACGTTTGCCCGAACTCTGTCTAGTCGACGGTGGTTGACTACGCCAGTCGACTATTTGGAACCAGCCTACTGGGGTTGGTTGCTTCGCTGGTAACCATAGCTGCGCGCATTCATAACGCTAGCAGAGAGCCAGGATCCAGAAGTTTTGCGATGACATTTTGACTAGCGTTTGACTAAAGACGTTCGCACGTTGCTATCAGTGCGCAGGCGTAAGGTACGTCACAAATCAACCACTAGTCGACTAATGGTCCTTGCCCGAACTTGGCCCAGGTTGATGATCAAATATACAATTTTTCAGTTTATTTGAGACAGCCCTAATATATAAATGAAATTATTTAAACAGCTTTCTTTTCAAACCATATTGTCTCTCTGTCTTTCTTTGTCGAAATCAAACAGCCTTGGTGTGGCTGCGACGCGACACCCAGATCACGGACGAGATTGCCGAGATGCGGCGAGAGCACGCGGAGGAGCAGAAGGAGGAACGCATCAGCGTCTTGCAGCTCTTCAAGCGCAGCTCACTGCGCCGGCCGCTCTTCATCAGCGTCATCATGCAGTTGTCGCAGCAACTGTCTGGCATCACTGCGGTAAGCCGGGGAGTCTATTTTTACCCTCACGAAATGACGCGTCAGTATTATGGCGCTGCTTAACTATTATTGGAAATGACGCTAACTAAGGCCAAAAAAAAAGTCTCCGGTTTCTGGTATGGAGCTTGCCCAAAAAGTGGTGCGGCGACGCGGCTTTTTTTTTTCTTTTTTTACCTGATTTTTGTGCTTCAAATGTCGGCTGATGACTGCAAATGGTGCCCGACATGGCGACTAAACTTAGTGCAAATATATGGGAGTCCAGAGAGGCCATATAAAGCTTATTCTCGACCATAACCCAATCTAAAAACACGTTAAAATTGTGCAGCAGCAGGATTCCAGTCAAACCAGTGAGTTTGGCGGTTTTGAGACATCATCTTTCATTAAAAAAAAAAAAACTTTTTCATTTTGCCGACGCGCACGGCTACGGTGACGCGCGCGCATACCAGAAACGCTGTGAAATGCAGAGAAGCTAGGGCTGTTTGCGGAAAATCATTTGTTAAGAGCTTCATGAAACTGGACCAGTGGGCCAAGCTTAGCAGAAAATAGTGCTCGAAAAGGTGTTTGGCAAATCAAAATCTGTTTGCAATAAACATTAAGAAACGTAGAGGCTGGCAACGTTTTGTTGGATATAATTTTTTTTATTTTGATGAAAACAGTCTTTGAACTAGTGACAGGCAAGATGCACCACTTGCCATTTTAGTTTGTAATCTTTTGTTTACTGCTCAAATCTCTCTCTGCGAATGCACAGAGAGATAAACTGCTTCGTACAGAATTTAGTAAGCTGCTTCGTACATTTGAATTAAGCTTATTCATTCATTATGCTTTCCCACCTTAACATCTGCTGTGAGTTTCATCAGCAATTTTGTTTTGTTTAACCGTTGTGCAGGTTCTTTACTACTCGTCGCTGATTTTTGTCGCTGCCGGCGTGTCTGAAGACAACGCGAAATACGCCACCCTGAGCACAGGGGCTGTCATGGTCATCATGACTATAGTCAGTGTAAGTATTGTCGTCTGAACCAGTTTAAATCTATAACCCATTCAATCAGATCTTTTTGTTAGGGACTTCCAAATTGCAAAATTAAATTTGCATCACTGGTGCTCAACAACAAATTCAAGGTTTAGTTTCTTTTAACAGTAACTCCCTAGACATGTTTGCTAGGATGCAAACTCAATCCTGCAAAGTCCTCCAACTGCCTCCATGTGAAAATTTCATACAGCCTCAATCCTGTGAAATCCTCCATTATTTCTTGATTGTGGTATTTGAAGGGGTGACCACTGCCTCAATCCTGCAAAAATTATCAAGTAAAATGAGCAAACATTCTGCATAGTAAGGATATCTCAGTACTGTAGAATGTGGTGTGTCTTCCTCGTTTTTTATTCGTGGTAGCCATTTTTCTCTGTTTTTATGGACATTTTTAAAATTACTCAAGACTACTCGACTACTGGCGAGTAATTTCTCTGCGAGAACTCGAGTAGGAAAATCTACGACTCCCCAAGGCCTTTTGTATATTAACTAAAAGTTTGAACTATCTCAACTAAAGTGTTCCAACTATAGTCTGGATGCGTATATTCCACCCTCACTCGTTGCACCTTCAAGGCAGTGCATTTACAAACCATGCCGTGCATACAAGTTAACTGTAGTTGGGCCGCCCAACTTGGAACACTTCCAACTTATGTTGGGATTGATGGTACAGTTGGCGTGTAACATTACCACTAACACTGACCACTATTACATGTATTAAATGCAAATGCAATAAAACTTTGACTTGACGTTGAGCGTTTTGTCGCCCTCTATCATCCAGGTACCCCTAATGGATCGCAGCGGTCGTCGCTTGTTGCACCTCGTCGGTCTGGGCATCATGGCAGTGTCAGCCGCCTTACTTACAATCTTCCTTTTTGTTAAGGTATGCCCCCCCCCATAAAAAAAATTAGCGCACCCCTTCTTTTCCCTGCCCATCCATACTCTCTTGTGTTTAAAAAACATAGATGAACAAATCTGAATATTTGATGGATCCAAAATGATAGACAGATCCCTCAAATTGCCCATTTTTGGGTGGTGTTGTCTATTTTTGTCGTGGGGTGGGCATGGTGGGGAGGGGGGAGGTGGTGGTCGTTCTTTAGTTCAAATGAGTTGAACAGGCCTTGCCAGCCACAGTGCCAAAAAATCAATGACGCAAGGAGCATCTAACAGTGAGAAGTTGATTTCCAGATATTTTTGAAACCTGTTTTTTGAAACAGCTTTCGATTACAACCCCCCCCCCCAAAGTTTTGTCACCTTTGAAAAATGAAGTACTTGTCAAACATTAAGTTCAGCCATGTCTTTCTGAAAAACATAATTTGTTTTTTGTATGGTCATATGTTATAATTGGTTTTTGTTTGTTGTTGTTATTTTACTCCTGAAGGAAACCTGGGCTCCTGCGTCCTACATTAGCGTTGTCTGGGTTATGTTCTTCACGTTAGGATTTGCCATAGGGCCAGGTAAAATGAAAATTATGTTTGTTGTAGTCTTCTCTTTTGCTTTGGCCTTGTAAAGATAATAGCTGCTTCATGACTTTCTCCGTCAGGTAAAACTTGTAAAATCTGCTACCAGTATAGGGCACTTTCTTTTGGCAGAAAATCTTGGTTCTTGGTTCTTGGTTAGTTCTTCTCCTAAATACTCCGCAGGGGAGTTTTAACAGGAGGCCAGAAACACCGGGGCAAACCCCTTCTCTTAGCGATAAGGCAAAAAAAAATAAATATTCGGTCTCTGGTCAGACCAAAGTTCCGGAATTGACGCGGCCACCGCGGCTTTTTTTTTTTTCTTCAAGCTTGGATTGTACAGACAAGGTGGGGTACTATTTTGCTTTTTTGGTGTCCTCATGTACATTGGTGTCCTCCATAATTTGCCTTGGTGCTTTCGATCATTTGCCTTGGTGCAATTTCCCATTCCTTGGTGCTCTTTGGTAAAAAAAATTGAGGAGGTGCGGAAATAGAGGGTGTTGTTGGAGCTACCGCGGAACATTTTGGAAAAAAAAAGATCGATGCGCATGATTAAAATCGACGCGCGCGCTGACCAGAGACCGACCTATTTTAATTTTTTTTGGCGTAAGTATCACTGGGTTCTTTTGCGTGCATTGCATTACACAACACACGGGACCTACGGGTCCCATCTGAAGGACGCAGCAATAATGGTTAAGTGCCTTGCAATTGCTTAAGGGCACAAGTGTCCAGACCAGGGCTCGGACCCACGCAACTGTTGCCTCTGAAACACCAGAGCATGAGTCCAGTGCTCTTAACTGCTAGGCCATGACACCCCAAATACAGGGCATATTCTTAGGTCTTTGAGGGTCAGAAAGTACGAGGGTTAAAGTGACCAACTCCTGCAGTTGTATCATCACAAGCCGTTCACGACCTATCCAGTTTCCAGGAATGTCATAAGCTTTCCAAACGAATTGTTACAAGTGTATTTCTTTTTCAGTGTTTATCCTGGTTTTCGTTATTAATTTGTGATTTATTTATTTAAATCGGTTAAGTTATTGAATTATTGCCTTACAATGTGGTATTATTGGCTGCAAAACAATAATTCCGTTCTCATGGGGAAGGCCAGGTGGTTCCTCCCCACAATCAGTATAAAAATGTACGGACCGGTAGCCAGTCGGCTTGCAAAAAGGATCTTTTCGCCCCCAAAACAAAACCCTTTTTTTTTCAGAGGTTTGCAGACTTCCAAAAAAATGGGGGGGGGGGAGGAAATTAGGTTTTAAGTTGGAATGTTTATTTATTTATGTGTTTATTTATTTATTACTTTAACTGGGTAGCCCATTCAGTGGAATCCACTGATCTCCCATGGGGCCCTGAAAAGAGAAGACAATGTGAAGAAAATACAGTTTTAGATGTGGGAAGAAAAGCCCAGACAAATACTCTGGGTAAAACCCACAGAATGAAGTACATGTACGAGCTGATAACCCAATCCACATATTGGCCCAGGCAGGAATCGAACTCGGGTCACAGCGGTGGAGGGTGAGGAAAGTACCTCTACGCCAACCTGACAAACATTACAAGTTGAAAATGCATTAAAAGAGAAAAAAAATGAAAATGTTGTAGACTACAGGGAACGCAACTTTAGGCAGAGTCATGAAATTGGGATCGGATCTGCTTCTCTCACGCTGGTCAAGCCCAACATGCCACTTACTTGATTCATTTTCCCAACAGGTTCCATACCTTGGCTGATTGTGGCTGAGCTGTTCTCCCAGGGCCCCAGGCCGGCTGCCATCAGCATCGCGTTCTGCGTCAACTGGACCGCCAACTTTGCTGTGGGACTTCTCTTCCCAATCCTACAGGTAAAACACAGTTGGCATGCTGGGGATAGTATACATGTCGTCACCGTTTTGACGTAGTGACGAATCCGTCCAAAACCGAGATTTTTTGAAATCTGAGATTTTTAGATATTCTAACATTTTATGATGTCCTCTACATGATAACCAAATTCCGAGACACAACATTCCATCGTTCGTTTATTACTCTAATTACTCAAAGTACTGAAAATGCTACGCACTGAGTTTTTCGTTCTGACGAAGTGACAAATCTCTGTTGTCACTTAGTCTCATTGATTTTACATGTGTGCTATATTTTGAAATATAAAGCCTCCACGATTTGCGTTTTGACGAAGTGACGAATCTGCGTTCTAAAATATATACATTTTATATACGCGCACGCTGTGTACAAACATATGCCTCCTTTTTGTGAAGAAGTAGATTTTCCGTGTTGAGAAAGTGACAGATATCTTAAGTCATTAATATCTTCTAATTACACACGATTTATGAACAGACATGACAGAGATTATTGTTTTTGGCTATTTAACTCCTGGGCTATTGTCTCAGTTATGTATTTTTCACTTCTGGGGGAGAAATGTACACAAAAATGCAAATTGAAAAAAAATCCACCAACTTCAAACGCAATTTTCTCAAAACTCTGTTGTGCATCTGCGTGCACAGATGCATCACTTCGTCAAAACGGTGACGATTTAGTCTCTGGACAATCTAAGATGTTTAATAATATTTTTATTTTTTTTCCAAATAATATTTTTTAAGAATCTTAATATGGGAACTTAACTTGAATCTAATCTGGTTCAATGGTATTTGGCATTTTTGCTGGTGACCGGTAATTTCTTTTACAGAAAGCCCTGCAGAACTACGTCTTCATCATCTTCATCGTTCTTCTGGTCATCTTCTTCGTCTTCACCTTCTTTTTTGTGCCGGAGACCAAGAACAAGAGCTTTGAGGAAATCAGCGCATTGTTCAAGGACAAAAAAGACCACTACCAAGCGGAGGAAGCTGGAGTGAGTAACACCAGTTATCATGATAACGAAAAAGATGCTATTTAATATATATGCCTTTCCCCTCTTTTCCCAACATCTCAAGTGGAGATACTAACCATCTTCTTCCAGAATCTTTTAACCGTAACTCCTTGGGCTTTTTTTTAATTTGAGTGTTTCTGAATCTTTGAACTTACTCCACTCAGCAGGAAAACAATATCGCCTTCTTTTTGTACTAACTTTGGAAGGGCGCCAAGAACCATGTAAATGGGCTCTGTGCGCGAACAAGAGAGGGCGCTTTTGATCTCTTTCAAGAGTCCCAGTGGAAGGGACACTATGTGTGCGCATGCTGTTTCCTCCACATACGTGTACACCAAAGCACGGCTAATTTTATTCTACGTGTGCACTGAGCTGTAATGTCTTCGTGTGATTGTCATGTGTCGCAGGCAACGCATTTAAATGTCTCTCCCAGTGGTCTCCCCCAACTCTCCCTTTCTTACCGTTGAGGGGGTACTTGTGCACAGAGCCAATACACATAGTTTGGAGAATTCACTCTTTTCACACTTCTGCCATGGGCATGTAGAGCCGTGATCTGGCAACTTTACACAATAAATATAGGCGGTTCAGTGATTCCCGTGTCGGGGTTCAGATTACTGAACCGGCTATTTTTTCTTGTGTAAAGTTGCCAGATCGAGGCTGTGCATGCCCAATAGCGGAGTATGAAAAGAGCGAACTCTGCAAGAAGCTAACTACATGTACACATTGTTGCTGTTCTTTCTGTTTCTTTTCGTACAAAAAGTCCAGTCATAAGGTGGTAAAAGTTTGTGTGCAACAAACACATTTTCATGTTTTGCATGTTCAGAAGTGTCAATCGAAACGTCTCTTTGCAATGATTTTAACTGCTATACATTCCTGTGTGCTTAATTTTAACAGCTTCCGCTGTATTCAATAGTCTTAGAATTAATTAATTGGTGATTAGAATTTGAAGCATGTGAAATCAATATGCATGCTCTCAAACTGCTTTTGCAGAAAAAAACTGTATCATTCAAAACTCAGCAACTAATCGTTTGTGTTCAGAAAGTGACATGAAAACCTTTTGTGTTATCTTACCCACTGGACTTTTTTGGTGATGGGGCCCTGTTTGCTATGTTATTGCACTACCATGTTTTATTTAAAGGTGTATTGGATCATTTGCATTAATTTCCAAAAAATAAACTGCTGAATTATTACCAAAAAAAGCATACTTGGATTAAATATCGTACTGGATTTAAACACCCCGTAAAATTAATCAGTCTGGCTTACTGTCATTTAGAAGAAATCAGAAAATCTAGGTCATTCTCAACAATCTGTCAATGACTGATATTTGGAATGTTTTTGACAAAATTGTATTCCGTGATCAAAAAGTTGTGCATTGGTTTTCATTGTTTTCTGGAAAAGTATAATATCCACTGAGTTGAAAGTGCAACAGGTAAGGGTTTGAAGCTTTGCCTTTGGATTTTGAGTGGTGTTATTATTGGAAACGAACAAGATGCATGAAAAGCAAATGATCTGTTATGCCTTTGAATTCAAAGATTTCTGCAACTCTTGTAAGTTGCTAATCTGTTTTTGTTATTTGTTATTTGACATGGCATTTTTCGAACAGTCAATTTGTGCACATCATGCCATCCAAGTTTTGATCTGTACATAACAACAAATATGCGGGTAATTTTAATATATACTTATATATAGTTCATTGTCCAGTACCACTCTAGATCAAATATTAACTATTTCGTAGAAAAAGAAATTGACAATTCTTTAGTCTGGATTGCTGATATGTAACATCTAAACTGTAGATAATGTATTGATCATTAGCAATGATCAAAACAAAATTGTTTTGAGGAATTGAGGAACTGGAAATTACTATCAAACTCATGCTGCATATTTGTAAATATTTTGAAAATGTGTGCTAAAGCAATCTTATGACTCATAAAATTCTAATTAGTTTTCATTAATTAGTAAATTTCTCTTTCGGTCATGAAACAGTTTCCTTTTTTTCCCTATTGGATGTTCTCAGCCGGTAGTTTTTTTGTTTTTTTTTACATTTGTGATGCGATCAAGCTAAATGAGTTGTTTGTCAGGAACTTTCATTTGGAGATTCAGGCCAAAATAGGGCCACATGCATCACTTAATCACATCTCTTGGTGTTCCGACTTCCAAAATTGTTTAACTAAAGATGGTATCAGCATGCAGTTTTCACATCAGTAATGCTGAGATTGTGCTCTTTTAAAAACTGTTTAAAAAAAAAAAATTGACCAGGGTCGACAAACGATTCATTTATTAGCTTGATCGCATCACATTTGTTGTACAAAAGAATTAAGGCCCAAAAGCATAATACAGCTTTAGAACATTTCTTATTTAAATTGTCCGTTCCTTTCCACAACCAACTACCCTGAAGTATTAACATAATATATTGTACAGACACAAATTTATATAAACTGCCTTTTTATATTGGAATTGCAGATTAATATTCAAAAATCTTTTCATACACTATTAGTGGTGGGATTTAAATCCGGATTTTTACCATTGGGTTTGTATTCGGGTTTGATTTTAGAAACCAGATATTCGAAACCGACCTTGAACAGAAATTAAGCGTACCGTTTTTGTGACGCAAGCTACAGAACACAACTGGACCATCCCCCAATTTTCTCCATGGTCTCTGATTGTAACTGCATTCACTTGCTAGAGGTCTTCTTGGTACATATGAATATGCTGCCCATTCGACTTATCAGAGAGTTCCCACCAATTGTTTTAACATTACAGCTCTGAGTGTTTTGAGAAAGGCCCAATGGTCATTGAATCCTGCAAACTATTCCCAGTCATTGGGAGGGCATTGCATGCGGCACCTCACTCATCACTTTTCGTTGTGCATGACTCTGAGCTGGATGGGAAATTCTGGTGAAATCAGATTACCGTTATTCAGTTTGGAAAAAAATGAAGATAACTGGATTTAGAAATCTCCGATTTCTCCCACCACTATACTTTTCAATTCATCAGCATTGCCTGATGAGCTTCTTGGATATATTTTTTTGGAGACTTTTTTCTAAAGGCTTTATATTAACATTTATTTTCTATTCATAAATACCTAAGACAGTTTACGCATTCCTATTGGTCGAGAGCCCGTCACGTGGCCGGTCTTAAACGGATGATAAAGACATGGCTAGCTGGTCTTAAACACTTTTCCAGTGTCACAATAAAATGTGGACTCCTAAAAATCCAGTGCCTCTTAACGTTTCATTGGTTGAACGTTCACAATCCTCACGTAGGCATGCGCAACACTACATGCGAGTCAGAATTTTATAGTTCTAAATTCAAAACGCAACGCCCCAGGTGCGTTCTGCGTGACATCGCGCAGAACATGTTACGCGCATGTTAATCTCCTTAAAAGGGTTGTTTACATCTTACTCGCCAGCTGAACACTCCATTATTTTGCCAGAGGGATGTTTCAAAAAGCATGCAGTGAACTTGTTGAACAAAATCGGGATTTTTTGAACGAATTATTTGATATTTTTTTTACGGATAAGGTATTTATGAATGGGAATAAATATGTGCTCGGTCGGTATTTATCACTTCAGCGACAGCTTAGAGTCTGGGTACTGATAATTACCCTCGCCTCCGGCTCGGGTAATTATCAGCACCCAGACTCTAAGCGGTATTAAACAGAGTGATAAAAACCTCTCGAGCACACATTTATTCCCTTATTAACCCATGTGTATATTGAAGCTTTGTACCAGTATTTCTCAACGAGTGCTACCCATGGGACCTGCTGCACAGGCCAAAAACACACTGTTTCTACTTGTAACTTTATCGTTTCGGTTTGCGGTAACACCATGTGGTAATAACTACTGCTTAGAAGATGTTTAGTTCTGAAAAGAACTTGTCCAGCTTTTGCTATTTTTGTTCTGATAAGAACAGTCTCGCTTTAAGTTCTAAAAGAACTTGTCGTTGGTCTCAACCTTTTGACTAGCCTGCTCTAGTCATCGTCAGGAGGCAGTCTCCTGACAAACTTGAAGCAGGACTGTTCTTATCAGAACAAAAACTACATAGCGAAAGTTGATAATAAGCAGGACAAGTTCTTTTCAGAACTAAATATCTTCTAAGCAGTAGTTATTACCACATGGTGTTACCGCAAACGGAAACGATAAGGTCGATACTCCACCATGCAAAGCCTAAAATCATATACTTGTAACTAAACAGAATGCAGATAGGATCGAGAACTGCTAGAGAGCAATAACTGATTTTTTACAACTGTTGTATCTCTACAGCGTATCTTGTACCGGTACGTCTCTCTGTGCTCGTTAGGCCTACATGTACACAATCAACTGTGTGGCCACATGGTAATCACACGGGGCATTTCATTAAGAATACGTTCCATCATGCTCAGGATACTATTATATGATGTATTTTTTTAATGAAATCCCCCAAAGATTACCACGAAAAAACAAAAATAGCACTACCCCGGTATTTGTGAAACGGTCCATAGCCAGGGAGAATTAATTGTGGCCAGACATATTTTATCTTATGTTTGCTTCAAAATACAGTGCTCACCGTTTCGTTTAGCATTAAGGGGCCGACTGAATTTTTGCTTTTCTGTCGTGCTCTCTTGTGAAAAGACAAATTTATCTGAGAATGGCAATGCTTCAGCGTGTTTCTTTCAATGGAAAATCAAGGGGTTGTAATTTGGGCCACACAGAAAAAAGAAAGTGTCTATGTGCTGCAGGTCCCACGGAGTTAGTAGAGGCTTAACAACCCTGTTTTTTTCCCCACCTTATCTTGACGTTTGCACTCACATATTTTGTACTCAAGTTGACTGCATGTTCTAACACAAATTTGCACTTGATTTTATGTTAATAGTAAATATTTAACAATTGTTGACTGCTGTGATGTGGGATACACCATTTCTAATACCTGAGGGAGGCATGCATGTAGCACCTGAGGCAAAGCCGAGGGTGCTATATGCGCTCGAGGGGGTAACAAACGACATATTCCATGGAACAGCAGTCAACAATTGTTTGGTTATGTCGCACAGCGCACAAAATTGTAAACTTCTCCCTATTCCACCCTGTTTCTAATTGTCCGTTCTGTCGATTGTTCTTTTTATTTCTGATTTCACAATAAATCTTTCATTTATATACCTGTCAGCTTGTATTCTCTGCATGTAGTTGCTGGTATTTTGTTGGTGTTTGCTGCGTTTATTTGTGTTGTTTTGCTGAAATGGGTGGTGGAATGTTTCTTCCCCGGATACGTTGCGGAAAAAAAGTTTACTGCCAGTGCAATTTGATATCCAGGAATCTCTTTTGAGATCTTTGAGTCCAAAACTTATAACATTAATTTGAGGAACTTCAAATATTCTGTTTTGATTTTGAACTGATATGTCAGCCCGCAGTCTCTATTAGCTACCATTTTGTGCCAAAATATCTGCTCAAACAATAGAACAAATCATTGTACCAGATGTATTTTCTTGCAATTAAGGTCAAATGTCATACTCATAATTTTGGTGGTTTTTTTTGCTATTCAGGGGCGGATCCAGGAATTTTTGCAGAGGGGGGGGGGGTTTCATCAGCAAAAAAATCTGAAAATGTACACAGGTTTTTTTTTCCGGACACTTGGCCTCCGTCAAATCAAAAACTGGGAGGGGGGAGGGGGGCTGGTACCATATTTCAATAGGGGGCGCTGTTCAAATTCGACGATTATTAACACTAGATTACAGATGGTGTACCGTATTTTGAACAGGCGGACATTATATCAGTATAATTTTTGCTATTAAAGTTATCCTGATACTATAAGTCACTGAGCAGGCAAAATTCTTCCGCAACATATCCTTAGAATTGCTTTGGTAGTGGTTGAAGGTTATGAGCCCATACTTTGCATGAGTAACAAGTAGCGAGCAATGTGTTTTACAACCAAAGCAAATCCTTCTGTATGCATGCACCCTTCCCCCCCCTTGCTTTTCAATGCTCCAGTTCTCAGTGAGCTTGCTAGACAACTGCATTATTAGGAAAATTTGATTTTCAGGTCACAACTTTGCAATGTTAGTGGCAGATCTAAGGGAGAGGTTTAACAGCCCCCGCCTTGGCCGCAAATGGCTGCTTAAACCCACTTTTGACAGCTAACCCCCTGCCCCCTCTATATACCAAATTTATTTAATTTATTTCCCCCGGCCAACAGCGATTAACCACCAATTACAGGCCGAGTCAGATACGATCTGACTGCTGGTGACCAGCCTTTGTTAAAAGTATGGCAGGGGAAGTGGAAGTGAATTTTGACTGTCCGTGACTGCTTAAATAGCAGGAGGGTTAATGGGTTACAAGTTACACTACAAATCAAAAACTGGGTTAAGCGATTGATTAAGCTTGCTCTACGATTACTACACACATACCAAAACTGCTTTCTTTGAATAGCGCTACCATGTGATGATACACATTAGCAATGCCGTCCAATAGATGAACAACAGAATCATTACACATTTTTTTTAAACAAATCTTGCTCATGATTTATTACAAGATCTTGCAATTCAACATCCAACAAAATCACCATTTATAATATTGGTTGCCTTGTACATGGGAGTAATCTTTCAGCATTTGTTTGGTATCACACACTATTATAAAGACACACTTGTCATTGTTAATAATACATGAATAAAAAAAGCTTCATCAACAATGCAGCACAGATTGTCATGACATCAGACTCATAATATTAAGTCCCTAATTTATTTAAACACAAGCAGCAATTAAAAAAAATTCCTTATTTATTTTGGGCGTAAATGTACATAGGATGACTTGCGTATCATGTATTTTGTTCGTTCCAGTAATAGTACCACTCAAAATCAAAGGGCGATTGTTCAAAACCTAACCGGTTGAAGTCTCAGCTCCAACTCTTTAAAACTTTTCAAGAAAACAGTTAAAAAAGTGATCAACCTTTTGATCACGAAACACGATTCAGTTTCCAAAAATCTTAATCAGTCAATTGTCTGATCGTTGGAAATCACCTTCAATTCTTGATGTCTTCTAAATGACAGTTTGCCAGATTGAATAGCTTTACGGAACGATCTTTAATACAAGTAAGCTTTTTTGAAAAAAAACTTATAGCAAGAGAAAGCTAGGGCAATTCCCTGTAAAATGCATGCCAGTAGAAGGGTCACGGAGGGGTCCGGAAGCTCAAAGGCAAAGTGGTGTTCTTTCAGGCTCTGTTGGATTGTTTTAATTTTATCATAGAGTTTAAAATAAACATGTTATGGTAAAATTGATCTTCTAAAGATCTTGAAGAAATCTCTAACAGATTTTGACTCTCAAAAAAAAAGAAATTTAACCTGAACTTGAATGTTGATCTCACAAAATATATCTTGTCATTCTTTCATAAAATAATGACGCACTGCAGCACAGTCATTTGACTTACTTAACTTCATCTCTGAAAATTGAAATACATGTAAATGATAAAAAATGAGTGAGTTCTCGAAAAGGTCTGAGCTACAACACTGGTTGTGAACAATTCATCGCTTCTAAAAGGCTTTTGTGGTTCCAACTTGAGCCCGTCCTCAAACTAAATTAATCTACATTAGATTATAAACAGAAGTACTGACCAGTGGACGAATAGTATGTTCTTGTTCCATTGTCCATTTTGACTGTAACTAATGCCCTGAAACATTCAAGACATACTGATACTTCTGTCCAAGCAATTGTACCTTTTCAGTTATTTTTGCATTGTTTCCTTCACCTGAGAATAATTTTTAAATTGTTGTTATTGATTTTGTTATTTACATTTTGTGTTAAAAATTTATATTGAAAAGTCGGCTATTTCTAATATATACAAAATCATGTCCACGAACAATACACCTCCGTCCATCTTTACATATGAATTTTCACATTGAATGTTTAAATGGAAAGATGAAATAACTTCGGCTGTTGTCGTCATATTTTCAAAAGATAATGAAACAAAACTGATTTCCAAAAAGGGCGATTCTAAATCAGATTTTTGCAGACAATAATAACATTAATTATAAAATTATTTATTTCTCAGATAAAATGCTTGGACTTAATCGTTATAATCTTGATATGAAACGGTTAAAAGGAAATCGAAAATTCAGAATTTTTAAGGTTTTTTTACAATGAATAACTAATGAAAACAAATGTCAGCTCAGAGCATAAAAACAAAGGCAGTTCTGAGATATTCTTAGAGACTCTTGTTGAAATTTAATTAATGTACAATAACTCACTACTATTTTTAGGAATATAACTCAAAATATCTCATAGAATATCATTAAAGTGCAGTCTAAAATATGGAATAAAAAAACCAACCCATGATAGTATAGTATTTTAAAAAGTATATTTTTATACTTGATCTTGCAAACCATATTCAATACTTGTACATTATTGTATTTAACATGTTTAATATCCCAAGTTCAGCGCCCAATTTCATGGCTCTGCGTACTGTTAGCGGGAAAAATCCCCGCTTTCTGTAACCAAAAATTCTGCACTTACTGTTTATTTCACGGGTTTAGCGAGAAATTTTGGCTTACGCGCATACCGGTGCTTAGATTTTGTAACTTAAGATTCTGCGGTTACAGGTTAAGCATATTTTGTTGGCTAGCCGTGTTAGCACTGACACCCCTATGTTCCGACTGCTCCTATTCCTATCCCTAAACCTGGCCCTGACCCTTACCCTAAGCGGGAGTAACTCAATCTTATGTGCGGGTTATCAGAACATAGGGGTGTTGGAACATAGAGCAGTCACCCAGAGTGGTGATTGTAAGCGCAGAATTCTGTGGTTAGCGGAACCATGAAATCACATACAAGGTCCTAGCTATAGGAGATCAACGGTGATTTGTCTCAGTTCATTTGATATACTTGTGAGGATCTTGAGAAGAGCTAAAAAGTGTTCTTTAATTGGTATAGAGGAACTGAGAAAAAGAGCTTCATTAAAAATACACCAGATGCTTATAAAACATTACTTTTAAAATTTATTTCAAAAATGTTTCCGCTTCGAAACAATTAAGCACTCTTACTTCACACAGCAGAGCTATTCACCTTCACACTGTGATTAATAAAAATCAGCACCAAGGAAGTACATTTTAAAAGCATTCAGCATGGGTTAACATTCTGATAGGGGCAGCATAAATCTCTTGCGCCTGAAGGTGGTCAAAATACACAAAATCTTGGTATTATCAAGAAAACAACAGATTTTAATGACAATTTTGAGGACAGATGTCAGTATACATGTA
>CM057134.1:12947582-12974720 GCA_029964075.1 Patiria pectinifera
TCATGTGTCGCGGTCTAAAGGTGCCTTAACATGGATGGATTTTGACAAACTATAGCTTGTTGGATAACGGAGGAATTGGCCAAAGCGCTGACAAACCGGCAAGGCTTCAGAATGACACCCTTTTGAGTGAGCCCCAGACGTAGGTACATGATGCCCCAGTTTCGTTTTGTGCAGTAAGTCCCATAGCAAGGGCTGTCAGCGCCAGCCGACATGGCTCTCATGTGTCGCGGTCTAAAGGTACCTTAACATGGATGGATTTTGACAAACTATAGCTTGTTGGATAGCGGATGAATAGGCCAACAAGCTGACAAATCGGCAAGGCTTCAGACTTGAAACTTTTGAGTGAGCCCCAGACGTAGGT
The DNA here is from genome assembly GCA_029964075.1 of Patiria pectinifera. Taxonomy (NCBI): domain Eukaryota; kingdom Metazoa; phylum Echinodermata; class Asteroidea; order Valvatida; family Asterinidae; genus Patiria; species Patiria pectinifera. The sequence continues at coordinate 12,947,944 of CM057134.1, forward strand.
ACATGATGCCCCCAGTTTCGTTTTTGTGCAGTAAGTCCCATAGCAAGGGCTGTCAGCGCCAGCCGACATGGCTCTCATGTGTCGCGGTCTAAAGGTACCTTAACATAGATGGATTTTGACAAACTATAGCTTGTTGGATAGCGGATGAATAGGCCAACAAGCTGACAAATCGGCAAGGCTTCAGACTTGAAACTTTTGGAGTGAGCCCCAGACGTAGGTACATGATGCCCCAGTTTCGTTTTTGTGCAGTAAGTCCCATAGCAAGGGCTGTCAGCGCCAGCCGACATGGCTCTCATGTGTCGCGGTCTAAAGGTACCTTAACATGGATGGATTTTGACAAACTATAGCTTGTTGGATAGCGGATGAATAGGCCAACAAGCTGACAAATCGGCAAGGCTTCAGACTTGAAACTTTTGGAGTGAGCCCCAGACGTAGGTACATGATGCCCCCAGTTTCGTTTTGTGCAGTAAGTCCCATAGCAAGGGCTGTCAGCGCCAGCCGACATGGCTCTCATGTGTTGTGATCTAAAGGTTTGACAAACTATGGCTTGTTGGATAGCGGATGAATAGGCCAACAAGCTGACAAATCGGCAAGGCTTCAGACTTGAAACTTTTGGAGTGAGCCTAAGACGTAGGTACATGATGCCCCAGTTTCGTTTTTGTGCAGTAAGTCCCATAGCAAGGGCTGTCAGCGCCAGCCGACATGGCTCTCATGTGTCGCGGTCTAAAGGTACCTTAACATGGATGGATTTTGACAAACTATAGCTTGTTGGATAGCAGATGAATAGGCCAACAAGCTGACAAATCGGCAAGGCTTCAGACTTGAAACTTTTGGAGTGAGCCCCAGACGTAGGTACATGATGCCCCCAGTTTCGTTTTTGTGCAGTAAGTCCCATAGCAAGGGCTGTCAGCGCCAGCCGACATGGCTCTCATGTGTCGCGGTCTAAAGGTACCTTAACATGGATGGATTTTGACAAACTATAGCTTGTTGGATAGCGGATGAATAGGCCAACAAGCTGACAAATCGGCAAGGCTTCAGACTTGAAACTTTTGGAGTGAGCCTCAGACGTAGGTACATGATGCCCCCAGTTTCGTTTTTGTGCAGTAAGTCCCATAGCAAGGGCTGTCAGCGCCAGCCGACATGGCTCTCATTTGTCGCGGTCTAAAGGTACCTTAACATGGATGGATTTTGACAAACTATAGCTTGTTGGATAGCGGATGAATAGGCCAACAAGCTGACAAATCGGCAAGGCTTCAGACTTGAAACTTTTGGAGTGAGCCCCAGACGTAGGTACATGATGCCCCCAGTTTCGTTTTTGTGCAGTAAGTCCCATAGCAAGGCTGTCAGCGCCAGCCGACATGGCTCTCATGTGTCGCGGTCTAAAGGTACCTTAACATGGATGGATTTTGACAAACTATAGCTTGTTGCATAGCGGATGAATAGGCCAACAAGCTGACAAATCGGCAAGGCTTCAGACTTGAAACTTTTGAAGTGAGCCCCAGACGTAGGTACATGATGCCCCAGTTTCGTTTTTGTGCAGTAAGTCCCATAGCAAGGGCTGTCAGCGCCAGCCGACATGGCTCTCATGTGTCGCGGTCTAAAGGTACCTTAACATGGATGGATTTTGACAAACTATAGCTTGTTGGATAGCGGATGAATAGGCCAACAAGCTGACAAATCGGCAAGGCTTCAGACTTGAAACTTTTGGAGTGAGCCCCAGACGTAGGTACATGATGCCCCAGTTTCGTTTTTGTGCAGTAAGTCCCATAGCAAGGGCTGTCAGCGCCAGCCGACATGGCTCTCATGTGTCGCGGTCTAAAGGTACCTTAACATGGATGGATTTTGACAAACTATAGCTTGTTGGATAGCGGATGAATAGGCCATTAAGCTGACAAATCGGCAAGGCTTCAGACTTGAAACTTTTGGAGTGAGCCCCAGACGTAGGTACATGATGCCCCAGTTTCGTTTTTGTGCAGTAAGTCCCATAGCAAGGGCTGTCAGCGCCAGCCGACATGGCTCTCATGTGTCGCGGTCTAAAGGTACCTTAACATGGATGGATTTTGACAAACTATAGCTTGTTGGATAGCGGATGAATAGGCCAACAAGCTGACAAATCGGCAAGGCTTCAGACTTGAAACTTTTGGAGTGAGCCCCAGACGTAGGTACATGATGCCCCCAGTTTCGTTTTTGTGCAGTAAGTCCCATAGCAAGGGCTGTCAGCGCCAGCCGACATGGCTCTCATGTGTCGCGGTCTAAAGGTACCTTAACATGGATGGATTTTGACAAACTATAGCTTGTTGGATAGCGGATGAATAGGCCAACAAGCTGACAAATCGGCAAGGCTTCAGACTTGAAACTTTTGGAGTGAGCCCCAGACGTAGGTACATGATGCTCCCAGTTTCGTTTTTGTGCAGTAAGTCCCTTAGCAAGGGCTGTCAGCGCCAGCCGACATGGCCTCATGTGTCGCGGTCTAAAGGTACCTTAACATGGATGGATTTTATCAAACTATAGCTTGTTAACATGGATGGATTTTATCAAACTATAGCTTGTTGGATAGCGGATGAATAGGCCAAGAAGCTGACAAATCGGCAAGGCTTCAGACTTGAAACATTTGGAGTGAGCCCCAGACGTAGGTACATGATGCCCCCAGTTTCGTTTTTGTGCAGTAAGTCCCATAGCAAGGGCTGTCAGCGCCAGCCGACATGGCTCTCATGTGTCGCGGTCTAAAGGTACCTTAACATAGATGGATTTTGACAAACTATAGCTTGTTGGATAGCGGATGAATAGGCCAACAAGCTGACAAATCGGCAAGGCTTCAGACTTGAAACTTTTGGAGTGAGCCCCAGACGTAGGTACATGATGCCCCCAGTTTCGTTTTTGTGCAGTAAGTCCCATAGCAAGGGCTGTCAGCGCCAGCCGACATGGCTCTCATGTGTCGCGGTCTAAAGGTACCTTAACATGGATGGATTTTGACAAACTATAGCTTGTTGGATAGCGGATGAATAGGCCAACAAGCTGACAAATCGGCAAGGCTTCAGACTTGAAACTTTTGGAGTGAGCCCCAGACGTAGGTACATGATGCCCCCAGTTTCGTTTTTGTGCAGTAAGTCCCATAGCAAGGGCTGTCAGCGCCAGCCGACATGGCTCTCATGTGTCGCGGTCTAAAGGTACCTTAACATGGATGGATTTTGACAAACTATAGCTTGTTGGATAGCGGATGAATAGGCCAACAAGCTGACAAATCGGCAAGGCTTCAGACTTGAAACTTTTGGAGTGAGCCCCAGACGTAGGTACATGATGCCCCCAGTTTCGTTTTTGTGCAGTAAGTCCCATAGCAAGGGCTGTCAGCGCCAGCCGACATGGCTCTCATGTGTCGCGGTCTAAAGGTACCTTAACATGGATGGATTTTGACAAACTATAGCTTGTTGGATAGCGGATGAATAGGCCAACAAGCTGACAAATCGGCAAGGCTTCAGACTTGAAACTTTTGGAGTGAGCCCCAAACGAATGTGCATGATGCCCCAGTTTCGTTTTTGTGCAGTAAGTCCCATAGGAAGGGCTGTTAGCGCCAGCCGACATGGCTCTCATGTGTCGCGGTCTAAAGGTACCTTAACATGGATGGATTTTGACAAACTATAGCTTGTTGGATAGCGGATGAATAGGCCAACAAGCTGACAAATCGGCAAGGCTTCAGACTTGAAACTTTGGAGTGAGCCCCAGACGTAGGTACATGATGCCCCCAGTTTCGTTTTTGTGCAGTAAGTCCCATAGCAAGGGCTGTCAGCGCCAGCCGACATGGCTCTCATGTGTCGCGGTCTAAATGTACCTTAACACGGATGGATTTTGACAAACTATAGCTTGTTGGATAGCGGATGAATAGGCCAACAAGCTGACAAATCGGCAAGGCTTCAGACTTGAAACTTTTGGAGTGAGCCCCAGACGTAGGTACATGATGCCCCCAGTTTCGTTTTTGTGCAGTAAGTCCCATAGCAAGGGCTGTCAGCGCCAGCCGACATGGCTCTCATGTGTCGCGGTCTAAAGGTACCTTAACATGGATGGATTTTGACAAACTATAGCTTGTTGGATAGCGGATGAATAGGCCAACAAGCTGACAAATCGGCAAGGCTTCAGACTTGAAACTTTTGGAGTGAGCCCCAGACGTAGGTACATGATGCCCCAGTTTTGTTTTTGTGCAGTAAGTCCCATAGCAAGGGCTGTCAGCGCCAGCCGACATGGCTCTCATGTGTCGCGGTCTAAAGGTACCTTAACATGGATGGATTTTGACAAACTATAGCTTGTTGGATAGCGGATGAATAGGCCAACAAGCTGACAAATCGGCAAGGCTTCAGACTTGAAACTTTTGGAGTGAGCCCCAGACGTAGGTACATGATGCCCCAGTTTCGTTTTTGTGCAGTAAGTCCCATAGCAAGGGCTGTCAGCGCCAGCCGACATGGCTCTCATGTGTCGCGGTCTAAAGGTACCTTAACATGGATGGATTTTGACAAACTATAGCTTGTTGGATAGCGGATGAATAGGCCAACAAGCTGACAAATCGGCAAGGCTTCAGACTTGAAACTTTTGGAGTGAGCCCCAGACGTAGGTACATGATGCCCCAGTTTCGTTTTTGTGCAGTAAGTCCCATAGCAAGGGCTGTCAGCGCCAGCCGACATGGCTCTCATGTGTCGCGGTCTAAAGGTACCTTAACATGGATGGATTTTGACAAACTATAGCTTGTTGGATAGCGGATGAATAGGCCAACAAGCTGACAAATCGGCAAGGCTTCAGACTTGAAACTTTTGGAGTGAGCCCCAGACGTAGGTACATGATGCCCCCAGTTTCGTTTTTGTGCAGTAAGTCCCATAGCAAGGGCTGTCAGCGCCAGCCGACATGGCTCTCATGTGTCGCGGTCTAAAGGTACCTTAACATGGATGGATTTTGACAAACTATAGCTTGTTGGATAGCGGATGAATAGGCCAACAAGCTGACAAATCGGCAAGGCTTCAGACTTGAAACTTTTGGAGTGAGCCCCAGACGTAGGTACATGATGCCCCCAGTTTCGTTTTTGTGCAGTAAGTCCCATAGCAAGGGCTGTCAGCGCCAGCCGACATGGCTCTCATGTGTCGCGGTCTAAAGGTACCTTAACATGGATGGATTTTGACAAACTATAGCTTGTTGGATAGCGGATGAATAGGCCAACAAGCTGACAAATCGGCAAGGCTTCAGACTTGAAACTTTTGGAGTGAGCCCCAGACGTAGGTACATGATGCCCCCAGTTTCGTTTTTGTGCAGTAAGTCCCATAGCAAGGGCTGTCAGCGCCAGCCGACATGGCTCTCATGTGTCGCGGTCTAAAGGTACCTTAACATGGATGGATTTTGACAAACTATAGCTTGTTGGATAGCGGATGAATAGGCCAACAAGCTGACAAATCGGCAAGGCTTCAGACTTGAAACTTTTGAGTCAGCCCCAGACGTAGGTACATGATGCCCCAATTTCGTTTTTGTGCAGTAAGTCCCATAGCAAGGGCTGTCAGCGCCAGCCGACATGGCTCTCATGTGTCGCGGTCTAAAGGTACCTTAACATGGATGGATTTTGACAAACTATAGCTTGTTGGATAGCGGATGAATAGGCCAACAAGCTGACAAATCGGCAAGGCTTCAGACTTGAAACTTTGGAGTGAGCCCCAGACGTAGGTACATGATGCCCCCAGTTTCGTTTTTGTGCAGTAAGTCCCATAGCAAGGGCTGTCAGCGCCAGCCGACATGGCTCTCATGTGTCGCGGTCTAAAGGTACCTTAACATGGATGGATTTTGACAAACTATAGCTTGTTGGATAGCGGATGAATAGGCCAACAAGCTGACAAATCGGCAAGGCTTCAGACTTGAAACTTTTGGAGTGAGCCCCAGACGTAGGTACATGATGCCCCCAGTTTCGTTTTTGTGCAGTAAGTCCCATAGCAAGGGCTGTCAGCGCCAGCCGACATGGCTCTCATGTGTCGCGGTCTAAAGGTACCTTAACATGGATGGATTTTGACAAACTATAGCTTGTTGGATAGCGGATGAATAGGCCAACAAGCTGACAAATCGGCAAGGCTTCAGACTTGAAACTTTTGGAGTGAGCCCCAGACGTAGGTACATGATGCCCCAGTTTCGTTTTTGTGCAGTAAGTCCCATAGCAAGGGCTGTCAGCGCCAGCCGACATGGCTCTCATGTGTCGCGGTCTAAAGGTACCTTAACATGGATGGATTTTGACAAACTATAGCTTGTTGGATAGCGGATGAATAGGCCAACAAGCTGACAAATCGGCAAGGCTTCAGACTTGAAACTTTTGGAGTGAGCCCCAGACGTAGGTACATGATGCCCCCAGTTTCGTTTTTGTGCAGTAAGTCCCATAGCAAGGGCTGTCAGCGCCAGCCGACATGGCTCTCATGTGTCGCGGTCTAAAGGTACCTTAACATGGATGGATTTTGACAAACTATAGCTTGTTGGATAGCGGATGAATAGGCCAACAAGCTGACAAATCGGCAAGGCTTCAGACTTGAAACTTTTGGAGTGAGCCCCAGACGTAGGTACATGATGCCCCCAGTTTCGTTTTTGTGCAGTAAGTCCCATAGCAAGGGCTGTCAGCGCCAGCCGACATGGCTCTCATGTGTCGCGGTCTAAAGGTACCTTAACATGGATGGATTTTGACAAACTATAGCTTGTTGGATAACAGATGAATATGTCAACAAGCTGGCCAATCTGCAAGGCTTTAGACTTGAAACTTTTGGAGTGAGCCCAGACGTAGGTACATGATGCCCCAGTTTCGTTTTTGTGCAGTAAGTCCCATAGCAAGGGCTGTCAGCGCCAGCCGACATGGCTCTCATGTGTCGCGGTCTAAAGGTACCTTAACATGGATGGATTTTGACAAACTATAGCTTGTTGGATAGCGGATGAATAGGCCAACAAGCTGACAAATCGGCAAGGCTTCAGACTTGAAACTTTGGAGTGAGCCCCAGACGTAGGTACATGATGCCCCCAGTTTCGTTTTTGTGCAGTAAGTCCCATAGCAAGGGCTGTCAGCGCCAGCCGACATGGCTCTCATGTGTCGCGGTCTAAAGGTACCTTAACATGGATGGATTTTGACAAACTATAGCTTGTTGGATAGCGGATGAATAGGCCAACAAGCTGACAAATCGGCAAGGCTTCAGACTTGAAACTTTGGAGTGAGCCCCAGACGTAGGTACATGATGCCCCCAGTTTCGTTTTTGTGCAGTAAGTCCCATAGCAAGGGCTGTCAGCGCCAGCCGACATGGCTCTCATGTGTCGCGGTCTAAAGGTACCTTAACATGGATGGATTTTGACAAACTATAGCTTGTTGGATAGCGGATGAATAGGCCAACAAGCTGACAAATCGGCAAGGCTTCAGACTTGAAACTTTTGGAGTGAGCCCCAGACGTAGGTACATGATGCCCCCAGTTTCGTTTTTGTGCAGTAAGTCCCATAGCAAGGGCTGTCAGCGCCAGCCGACATGGCTCTCATGTGTCGCGGTCTAAAGGTACCTTAACATGGATGGATTTTGACAAACTATAGCTTGTTGGATAGCGGATGAATAGGCCAACAAGCTGACAAATCGGCAAGGCTTCAGACTTGAAACTTTTGGAGTGAGCCCCAGACGTAGGTACATGATGCCCCCAGTTTCGTTTTTGTGCAGTAAGTCCCATAGCAAGGGCTGTCAGCGCCAGCCGACATGGCTCTCATGTGTCGCGGTCTAAAGGTACCTTAACATGGATGGATTTTGACAAACTATAGCTTGTTGGATAGCGGATGAATAGGCCAACAAGCTGACAAATCGGCAAGGCTTCAGACTTGAAACTTTGGAGTGAGCCCCAGACGTAGGTACATGATGCCCCCAGTTTCGTTTTTGTGCAGTAAGTCCCATAGCAAGGGCTGTCAGCGCCAGCCGACATGGCTCTCATGTGTCGCGGTCTAAAGGTACCTTAACATGGATGGATTTTGACAAACTATAGCTTGTTGGATAGCGGATGAATAGGCCAACAAGCTGACAAATCGGCAAGGCTTCAGACTTGAAACTTTTGGAGTGAGCCCCAGACGTAGGTACATGATGCCCCAGTTTCGTTTTTGTGCAGTAAGTCCCATAGCAAGGGCTGTCAGCGCCAGCCGACATGGCTCTCATGTGTCGCGGTCTAAAGGTACCTTAACATGAATGGATTTTGACAAACTATAGCTTGTTGGATAGCGGATGAATAGGCCAACAAGCTGACAAATCGGCAAGGCTTCAGACTTGAAACTTTGGAGTGAGCCCCAGACGTAGGTACATGATGCCCCCAGTTTCGTTTTTGTGCAGTAAGTCCCATAGCAAGGGCTGTCAGCGCCAGCCGACATGGCTCTCATGTGTCGCGGTCTAAAGGTACCTTAACATGGATGGATTTTGACAAACTATAGCTTGTTGGATAGCGGATGAATAGGCCAACAAGCTGACAAATCGGCAAGGCTTCAGACTTGAAACTTTTGGAGTGAGCCCCAGACGTAGGTACATGATGCCCCCAGTTTCGTTTTTGTGCAGTAAGTCCCATAGCAAGGGCTGTCAGCGCCAGCCGACATGGCTCTCATGTGTCGCGGTCTAAAGGTACCTTAACATGGATGGATTTTGACAAACTATAGCTTGTTGGATAGCGGATGAATAGGCCAACAAGCTGACAAATCGGCAAGGCTTCAGACTTGAAACTTTTGGAGTGAGCCCCAGACGTAGGTACATGATGCCCCCAGTTTCGTTTTTGTGCAGTAAGTCCCATAGCAAGGGCTGTCAGCGCCAGCCGACATGGCTCTCATGTGTCGCGGTCTAAAGGTACCTTAACATGGATGGATTTTGACAAACTATAGCTTGTTGGATAGCGGATGAATAGGCCAACAAGCTGACAAATCGGCAAGGCTTCAGACTTGAAACTTTGGAGTGAGCCCCAGACGTAGGTACATGATGCCCCCAGTTTCGTTTTTGTGCAGTAAGTCCCATAGCAAGGGCTGTCAGCGCCAGCCGACATGGCTCTCATGTGTCGCGGTCTAAAGGTACCTTAACATGAATGGATTTTGACAAACTATAGCTTGTTGGATAGCGGATGCATAGGCCAACAAGCTGACAAATCGGCAAGGCTTCAGACTTGAAACTTTTGGAGTTAGCCCCAGACGTATGTACATGATGACCCAGTTTCGTTTTTGTGCAGTAAGTCCCATAGCAAGGGCTGTCAGCGCCAGCCGACATGGCTCTCATGTGTCGCGGTCTAAAGGTACCTTAACATGGATGGATTTTGACAAACTATAGCTTGTTGGATAGCGGATGAATAGGCCAACAAGCTGACAAATCGGCAAGGCTTCAGACTTGAAACTTTTGGAGTGAGCCCCAGACGTAGGTACATGATGCCCCAGTTTCGTTTTTGTGCAGTAAGTCCCATAGCAAGGGCTGTCAGCGCCAGCCGACATGGCTCTCATATGTCGCGGTCTAAAGGTACCTTAACATGGATGGATTTTGACAAACTATAGCTTGTTGGATAGCGGATGAATAGGCCAACAAGCTGACAAATCGGCAAGGCTTCAGACTTGAAACTTTTGGAGTGAGCCCCAGACGTAGGTACATGATGCCCCAGTTTCGTTTTTGTGCAGTAAGTCCCATAGCAAGGGCTGTCAGCGCCAGCCGACATGGCTCTCATGTGTCGCGGTCTAAAGGTACCTTAACATGGATGGATTTTGACAAACTATAGCTTGTTGGATAGCGGATGAATAGGCCAACAAGCTGACAAATCGGCAAGGCTTCAGACTTGAAACTTTTGGAGTGAGCCCCAGACGTAGGTACATGATGCCCCCAGTTTCGTTTTTGTGCAGTAAGTCCCATAGCAAGGGCTGTCAGCGCCAGCCGACATGGCTCTCATGTGTCGCGGTCTAAAGGTACCTTAACATGGATGGATTTTGACAAACTATAGCTTGTTGGATAGCGGATGAATAGGCCAACAAGCTGACAAATCGGCAAGGCTTCAGACTTGAAACTTTTGGAGTGAGCCCCAGACGTAGGTACATGATGCCCCCAGTTTCGTTTTTGTGCAGTAAGTCCCATAGCAAGGGCTGTCAGCGCCAGCCGACATGGCTCTCATGTGTCGCGGTCTAAAGGTACCTTAACATGGATGGATTTTGACAAACTATAGCTTGTTGCATAGCGGATGAATAGGCCAACAAGCTGACAAATCGGCAAGGCTTCAGACTTGAAACTTTTGGAGTGAGCCCCAGACGTAGGTACATGATGCCCCCAGTTTCGTTTTTGTGCAGTAAGTCCCATAGCAAGGGCTGTCAGCGCCAGCCGACATGGCTCTCATGTGTCGCGGTCTAAAGGTACCTTAACATGGATGGATTTTGACAAACTATAGCTTGTTGGATAGCGGATGAATAGGCCAACAAGCTGACAAATCGGCAAGGCTTCAGACTTGAAACTTTTGGAGTGAGCCCCAGACGTAGGTACATGATGCCCCCAGTTTCGTTTTTGTGCAGTAAGTCCCATAGCAAGGGCTGTCAGCGCCAGCCGACATGGCTCTCATGTGTCGCGGTCTAAAGGTACCTTAACATGGATGGATTTTGACAAACTATAGCTTGTTGGATAGCGGATGAATAGGCCAACAAGCTGACAAATCGGCAAGGCTTCAGACTTGAAACTTTTGGAGTGAGCCCCAGACGTAGGTACATGATGCCCCCAGTTTCGTTTTTGTGCAGTAAGTCCCATAGCAAGGGCTGTCAGCGCCAGCCGACATGGCTCTCATGTGTCGCGGTCTAAAGGTACCTTAACATGGATGGATTTTGACAAACTATAGCTTGTTGGATAGCGGATGAATAGGCCAACAAGCTGACAAATCGGCAAGGCTTCAGACTTGAAACTTTTGGAGTGAGCCCCAGACGTAGGTACATGATGCCCCAGTTTCGTTTTTGTGCAGTAAGTCCCATAGCAAGGGCTGTCAGCGCCAGCCGACATGGCTCTCATGTGTCGCGGTCTAAAGGTACCTTAACATGGATGGATTTTGACAAACTATAGCTTGTTGCATAGCGGATGAATAGGCCAACAAGCTGACAAATCGGCAAGGCTTCAGACTTGAAACTTTGGAGTGAGCCCCAGACGTAGGTACATGATGCCCCCAGTTTCGTTTTTGTGCAGTAAGTCCCATAGCAAGGGCTGTCAGCGCCAGCCGACATGGCTCTCATGTGTCGCGGTCTAAAGGTACCTTAACATGGATGGATTTTGACAAACTATAGCTTGTTGGATAGCGGATGAATAGGCCAACAAGCTGACAAATCGGCAAGGCTTCAGACTTGAAACTTTTGGAGTGAGCCCCAGACGTAGGTACATGATGCCCCCAGTTTCGTTTTTGTGCAGTAAGTCCCATAGCAAGGGCTGTCAGCGCCAGCCGACATGGCTCTCATGTGTCGCGGTCTAAAGGTACCTTAACATGGATGGATTTTGACAAACTATAGCTTGTTGGATAGCGGATGAATAGGCCAACAAGCTGACAAATCGGCAAGGCTTCAGACTTGAAACTTTTGGAGTGAGCCCCAGACGTAGGTACATGATGCCCCCAGTTTCGTTTTTGTGCAGTAAGTCCCATAGCAAGGGCTGTCAGCGCCAGCCGACATGGCTCTCATGTGTCGCGGTCTAAAGGTACCTTAACATGGATGGATTTTGACAAACTATAGCTTGTTGGATAGCGGATGAATAGGCCAACAAGCTGACAAATCGGCAAGGCTTCAGACTTGAAACTTTTGGAGTGAGCCCCAGACGTAGGTACATGATGCCCCCAGTTTCGTTTTTGTGCAGTAAGTCCCATAGCAAGGGCTGTCAGCGCCAGCCGACATGGCTCTCATGTGTCGCGGTCTAAAGGTACCTTAACATGGATGGATTTTGACAAACTATAGCTTGTTGGATAGCGGATGAATAGGCCAACAAGCTGACAAATCGGCAAGGCTTCAGACTTGAAACTTTTGGAGTGAGCCCCAGACGTAGGCACATGATGCCCCAGTTTCGTTTTTGTGCAGTAAGTCCCATAGCAAGGGCTGTCAGCGCCAGCCGACATGGCTCTCATGTGTCGCGGTCTAAAGGTACCTTAACATGGATGGATTTTGACAAACTATAGCTTGTTGGATAGCGGATGAATAGGCCAACAAGCTGACAAATCGGCAAGGCTTCAGACTTGAAACTTTTGGAGTGAGCCCCAGACGTAGGTACATGATGCCCCCAGTTTCGTTTTGTGCAGTAAGTCCCATAGCAAGGGCTGTCAGCGCCAGCCGACATGGCTCTCATGTGTCGCGGTCTAAAGGTACCTTAACATGGATGGATTTTGACAAACTATAGCTTGTTGGATAGCGGATGAATAGGCCAACAAGCTGACAAATCGGCAAGGCTTCAGACTTGAAACTTTTGGAGTGAGCCCCAGACGTAGGTACATGATGCCCCCAGTTTCGTTTTTGTGCAGTAAGTCCCATAGCAAGGGCTGTCAGCGCCAGCCGACATGGCTCTCATGTGTCGCGGTCTAAAGGTACCTTAACATGGATGGATTTTGACAAACTATAGCTTGTTGGATAGCGGATGAATAGGCCAACAAGCTGACAAATCGGCAAGGCTTCAGACTTGAAACTTTTGGAGTGAGCCCCAGACGTAGGTACATGATGCCCCCAGTTTCGTTTTTGTGCAGTAAGTCCCATAGCAAGGGCTGTCAGCGCCAGCCGACATGGCTCTCATGTGTCGCGGTCTAAAGGTACCTTAACATGGATGGATTTTGACAAACTATAGCTTGTTGGATAGCGGATGAATAGGCCAACAAGCTGACAAATCGGCAAGGCTTCAGACTTGAAACTTTTGGAGTGAGCCCCAGACGTAGGTACATGATGCCCCCAGTTTCGTTTTTGTGCAGTAAGTCCCATAGCAAGGGCTGTCAGCGCCAGCCGACATGGCTCTCATGTGTCGCGGTCTAAAGGTACCTTAACATGGATGGATTTTGACAAACTATAGCTTGTTGGATAGCGGATGAATAGGCCAACAAGCTGACAAATCGGCAAGGCTTCAGACTTGAAACTTTTGGAGTGAGCCCCAGACGTAGGTACATGATGCCCCCAGTTTCGTTTTTGTGCAGTAAGTCCCATAGCAAGGGCTGTCAGCGCCAGCCGACATGGCTCTCATGTGTCGCGGTCTAAAGGTACCTTAACATGGATGGATTTTGACAAACTATAGCTTGTTGGATAGCGGATGAATAGGCCAACAAGCTGACAAATCGGCAAGGCTTCAGACTTGAAACTTTTGGAGTGAGCCCCAGACGTAGGTACATGATGCCCCAGTTTCGTTTTTGTGCAGTAAGTCCCATAGCAAGGGCTGTCAGCGCCAGCCGACATGGCTCTCATGTGTCGCGGTCTAAAGGTACCTTAACATGGATGGATTTTGACAAACTATAGCTTGTTGCATAGCGGATGAATAGGCCAACAAGCTGACAAATCGGCAAGGCTTCAGACTTGAAACTTTTGGAGTGAGCCCCAGACGTAGGTACATGATGCCCCAGTTTCGTTTTTGTGCAGTAAGTCCCATAGCAAGGGCTGTCAGCGCCAGCCGACATGGCTCTCATGTGTCGCGGTCTAAAGGTACCTTAACATGGATGGATTTTGACAAACTATAGCTTGTTGGATAGCGGATGAATAGGCCAACAAGCTGACAAATCGGCAAGGCTTCAGACTTGAAACTTTTGGAGTGAGCCCCAGACGTAGGTACATGATGCCCCCAGTTTCGTTTTTGTGCAGTAAGTCCCATAGCAAGGGCTGTCAGCGCCAGCCGACATGGCTCTCATGTGTCGCGGTCTAAAGGTACCTTAACATGGATGGATTTTGACAAACTATAGCTTGTTGGATAGCGGATGAATAGGCCAACAAGCTGACAAATCGGCAAGGCTTCAGACTTAAAACTTTGGAGTGAGCCCCAGACGTAGGTACATGATGCCCCCAGTTTCGTTTTTGTGCAGTAAGTCCCATAGCAAGGGCTGTCAGCGCCAGCCGACATGGCTCTCATGTGTCGCGGTCTAAAGGTACCTTAACATGGATGGATTTTGACAAACTATAGCTTGTTGGATAGCGGATGAATAGGCCAACAAGCTGACAAATCGGCAAGGCTTCAGACTTGAAACTTTTGGAGTGAGCCCCAGACGTAGGTACATGATGCCCCCAGTTTCGTTTTGTGCAGTAAGTCCCATAGCAAGGGCTGTCAGCGCCAGCCGACATGGCTCTCATGTGTCGCGGTCTAAAGGTACCTTAACATGGATGGATTTTGACAAACTATAGCTTGTTGGATAGCGGATGAATAGGCCAACAAGCTGACAAATCGGCAAGGCTTCAGACTTGAAACTTTTGGAGTGAGCCCCAGACGTAGGTACATGATGCCCCCAGTTTCGTTTTTGTGCAGTAAGTCCCATAGCAAGGGCTGTCAGCGCCAGCCGACATGGCTCTCATGTGTCGCGGTCTAAAGGTACCTTAACATGGATGGATTTTGACAAACTATAGCTTGTTGGATAGCGGATGAATAGGCCAACAAGCTGACAAATCGGCAAGGCTTCAGACTTGAAACTTTTGGAGTGAGCCCCAGACGTAGGTACATGATGCCCCCAGTTTCGTTTTTGTGCAGTAAGTCCCATAGCAAGGGCTGTCAGCGCCAGCCGACATGGCTCTCATGTGTCGCGGTCTAAAGGTACCTTAACATGGATGGATTTTGACAAACTATAGCTTGTTGGATAGCGGATGAATAGGCCAACAAGCTGACAAATCGGCAAGGCTTCAGACTTGAAACTTTTGGAGTGAGCCCCAGACGTAGGTACATGATGCCCCCAGTTTCGTTTTTGTGCAGTAAGTCCCATAGCAAGGGCTGTCAGCGCCAGCCGACATGGCTCTCATGTGTCGCGGTCTAAAGGTACCTTAACATGGATGGATTTTGACAAACTATAGCTTGTTGGATAGCGGATGAATAGGCCAACAAGCTGACAAATCGGCAAGGCTTCAGACTTGAAACTTTTGGAGTGAGCCCCAGACGTAGGTACATGATGCCCCCAGTTTCGTTTTTGTGCAGTAAGTCCCATAGCAAGGGCTGTCAGCGCCAGCCGACATGGCTCTCATGTGTCGCGGTCTAAAGGTACCTTAACATGGATGGATTTTGACAAACTATAGCTTGTTGGATAGCGGATGAATAGGCCAACAAGCTGACAAATCGGCAAGGCTTCAGACTTGAAACTTTTGGAGTGAGCCCCAGACGTAGGTACATGATGCCCCAGTTTCGTTTTTGTGCAGTAAGTCCCATAGCAAGGGCTGTCAGCGCCAGCCGACATGGCTCTCATGTGTCGCGGTCTAAAGGTACCTTAACATGGATGGATTTTGACAAACTATAGCTTGTTGGATAGCGGATGAATAGGCCAACAAGCTGACAAATCGGCAAGGCTTCAGACTTGAAACTTTTGGAGTGAGCCCCAGACGTAGGTATATGATGCTCCAGTTTCGTTTTTGTGCAGTAAGTCCCATAGCAAGGGCTGTCAGCGCCAGCCGACATGGCTCTCATGTGTCGCGGTCTAAAGGTACCTTAACATGGATGGATTTTGACAAACTATAGCTTGTTGGATAGCGGATGAATAGGCCAACAAGCTGACAAATCGGCAAGGCTTCAGACTTGAAACTTTTGGAGTGAGCCCCAGACGTAGGTACATGATGCCCCCAGTTTCGTTTTTGTGCAGTAAGTCCCATAGCAAGGGCTGTCAGCGCCAGCCGACATGGCTCTCATGTGTCGCGGTCTAAAGGTACCTTAACATGGATGGATTTTGACAAACTATAGCTTGTTGGATAGCGGATGAATAGGCCAACAAGCTGACAAATCGGCAAGGCTTCAGACTTGAAAGTTTGGAGTGAGCCCCAGACGTAGGTACATGATGCCCCAGTTTCGTTTTTGTGCAGTAAGTCCCATAGCAAGGGCTGTCAGCGCCAGCCGACATGGCTCTCATGTGTCGCGGTCTAAAGGTACCTTAACATGGATGGATTTTGACAAACTATAGCTTGTTGGATAGCGGATGAATAGGCCAACAAGCTGACAAATCGGCAAGGCTTCAGACTTGAAACTTTTGGAGTGAGCCCCAGACGTAGGTACATGATGCCCCCAGTTTCGTTTTTGTGCAGTAAGTCCCATAGCAAGGGCTGTCAGCGCCAGCCGACATGGCTCTCATGTGTCGCGGTCTAAAGGTACCTTAACATGGATGGATTTTGACAAACTATAGCTTGTTGGATAGCGGATGAATAGGCCAACAAGCTGACAAATCGGCAAGGCTTCAGACTTGAAACTTTTGGAGTGAGCCCCAGACGTAGGTACATGATGCCCCCAGTTTCGTTTTTGTGCAGTAAGTCCCATAGCAAGGGCTGTCAGCGCCAGCCGACATGGCTCTCATGTGTCGCGGTCTAAAGGTACCTTAACATGGATGGATTTTGACAAACTATAGCTTGTTGGATAGCGGATGAATAGGCCAACAAGCTGACAAATCGGCAAGGCTTCAGACTTGAAACTTTGGAGTGAGCCCCAGACGTAGGTACATGATGCCCCCAGTTTCGTTTTTGTGCAGTAAGTCCCATAGCAAGGGCTGTCAGCGCCAGCCGACATGGCTCTCATGTGTCGCGGTCTAAAGGTACCTTAACATGGATGGATTTTGACAAACTATAGCTTGTTGGATAGCGGATGAATAGGCCAACAAGCTGACAAATCGGCAAGGCTTCAGACTTGAAACTTTTGGAGTGAGCCCCAGACGTAGGTACATGATGCCCCCAGTTTCGTTTTTGTGCAGTAAGTCCCATAGCAAGGGCTGTCAGCGCCAGCCGACATGGCTCTCATGTGTCGCGGTCTAAAGGTACCTTAACATGGATGGATTTTGACAAACTATAGCTTGTTGGATAGCGGATGAATAGGCCAACAAGCTGACAAATCGGCAAGGCTTCAGACTTGAAACTTTTGGAGTGAGCCCCAGACGTAGGTACATGATGCCCCCAGTTTCGTTTTTGTGCAGTAAGTCCCATAGCAAGGGCTGTCAGCGCCAGCCGACATGGCTCTCATGTGTCGCGGTCTAAAGGTACCTTAACATGGATGGATTTTGACAAACTATAGCTTGTTGCATAGCGGATGAATAGGCCAACAAGCTGACAAATCGGCAAGGCTTCAGACTTGAAACTTTTGGAGTGAGCCCCAGACGTAGGTACATGATGCCCCAGTTTCGTTTTTGTGCAGTAAGTCCCATAGCAAGGGCTGTCAGCGCCAGCCGACATGGCTCTCATGTGTCGCGGTCTAAAGGTACCTTAACATGGATGGATTTTGACAAACTATAGCTTGTTGGATAGCGGATGAATAGGCCAACAAGCTGACAAATCGGCAAGGCTTCAGACTTGAAACTTTTGGAGTGAGCCCCAGACGTAGGTACATGATGCCCCCAGTTTCGTTTTTGTGCAGTAAGTCCCATAGCAAGGGCTGTCAGCGCCAGCCGACATGGCTCTCATGTGTCGCGGTCTAAAGGTACCTTAACATGGATGGATTTTGACAAACTATAGCTTGTTGGATAGCGGATGAATAGGCCAACAAGCTGACAAATCGGCAAGGCTTCAGACTTGAAACTTTTGGAGTGAGCCCCAGACGTAGGTACATGATGCCCCCAGTTTCGTTTTTGTGCAGTAAGTCCCATAGCAAGGGCTGTCAGCGCCAGCCGACATGGCTCTCATGTGTCGCGGTCTAAAGGTACCTTAACATGGATGGATTTTGACAAACTATAGCTTGTTGGATAGCGGATGAATAGGCCAACAAGCTGACAAATCGGCAAGGCTTCAGACTTGAAACTTTTGGAGTGAGCCCCAGACGTAGGTATATGATGCTCAAGTTTCGTTTTTGTGCAGTAAGTCCCATAGCAAGGGCTGTCAGCGCCAGCCGACATGGCTCTCATGTGTCGCGGTCTAAAGGTACCTTAACATGGATGGATTTTGACAAACTATAGCTTGTTGGATAGCGGATGAATAGGCCAACAAGCTGACAAATCGGCAAGGCTTCAGACTTGAAACTTTTGGAGTGAGCCCCAGACGTAGGTACATGATGCCCCCAGTTTCGTTTTTGTGCAGTAAGTCCCATAGCAAGGGCTGTCAGCGCCAGCCGACATGGCTCTCATGTGTCGCGGTCTAAAGGTACCTTAACATGGATGGATTTTGACAAACTATAGCTTGTTGGATAGCGGATGAATAGGCCAACAAGCTGACAAATCGGCAAGGCTTCAGACTTGAAACTTTTGGAGTGAGCCCCAGACGTAGGTACATGATGCCCCAGTTTCGTTTTTGTGCAGTAAGTCCCATAGCAAGGGCTGTCAGCGCCAGCCGACATGGCTCTCATGTGTCGCGGTCTAAAGGTACCTTAACATGGATGGATTTTGACAAACTATAGCTTGTTGGATAGCGGATGAATAGGCCAACAAGCTGACAAATCGGCAAGGCTTCAGACTTGAAACTTTTGGAGTGAGCCCCAGACGTAGGTACATGATGCCCCCAGTTTCGTTTTTGTGCAGTAAGTCCCATAGCAAGGGCTGTCAGCGCCAGCCGACATGGCTCTCATGTGTCGCGGTCTAAAGGTACCTTAACATGGATGGATTTTGACAAACTATAGCTTGTTGGATAGCGGATGAATAGGCCAACAAGCTGACAAATCGGCAAGGCTTCAGACTTGAAACTTTTGGAGTGAGCCCCAGACGTAGGTACATGATGCCCCAGTTTCGTTTTTGTGCAGTAAGTCCCATAGCAAGGGCTGTCAGCGCCAGCCGACATGGCTCTCATGTGTCGCGGTCTAAAGGTACCTTAACATGGATGGATTTTGACAAACTATAGCTTGTTGGATAGCGGATGAATAGGCCAACAAGCTGACAAATCGGCAAGGCTTCAGACTTGAAACTTTTGGAGTGAGCCCCAGACGTAGGTACATGATGCCCCCAGTTTCGTTTTTGTGCAGTAAGTCCCATAGCAAGGGCTGTCAGCGCCAGCCGACATGGCTCTCATGTGTCGCGGTCTAAAGGTACCTTAACATGGATGGATTTTGACAAACTATAGCTTGTTGGATAGCGGATGAATAGGCCAACAAGCTGACAAATCGGCAAGGCTTCAGACTTGAAACTTTTGGAGTGAGCCCCAGACGTAGGTACATGATGCCCCCAGTTTCGTTTTTGTGCAGTAAGTCCCATAGCAAGGGCTGTCAGCGCCAGCCGACATGGCTCTCATGTGTCGCGGTCTAAAGGTACCTTAACATAGATGGATTTTGACAAACTATAGCTTGTTGGATAGCGGATGAATAGGCCAACAAGCTGACAAATCGGCAAGGCTTCAGACTTGAAACTTTTGGAGTGAGCCCCAGACGTAGGTACATGATGCCCCCAGTTTCGTTTTTGTGCAGTAAGTCCCATAGCAAGGGCTGTCAGCGCCAGCCGACATGGCTCTCATGTGTCGCGGTCTAAAGGTACCTTAACATGGATGGATTTTGACAAACTATAGCTTGTTGGATAGCGGATGAATAGGCCAACAAGCTGACAAATCGGCAAGGCTTCAGACTTGAAACTTTTGGAGTGAGCCCCAGACGTAGGTACATGATGCCCCAGTTTCGTTTTTGTGCAGTAAGTCCCATAGCAAGGGCTGTCAGCGCCAGCCGACATGGCTCTCATGTGTCGCGGTCTAAAGGTACCTTAACATGGATGGATTTTGACAAACTATAGCTTGTTGGATAGCGGATGAATAGGCCAACAAGCTGACAAATCGGCAAGGCTTCAGACTTGAAACTTTTGAGTGAGCCCCAGACGTAGGTACATGATGCCCCCAGTTTCGTTTTTGTGCAGTAAGTCCCATAGCAAGGGCTGTCAGCGCCAGCCGACATGGCTCTCATGTGTCGCGGTCTAAAGGTACCTTAACATGGATGGATTTTGACAAACTATAGCTTGTTGGATAGCGGATGAATAGGCCAACAAGCTGACAAATCGGCAAGGCTTCAGACTTGAAACTTTTGGAGTGAGCCCCAGACGTAGGTACACGATGCCTCCAGTTTCCTTTTTGTGCAATATGTGCCATAGCAAGGGCTGTCAGCGCCAGCCGACATGGCTCTCATGTGTCGCGGTCTAAAGGTACCTTAACATGGATGGATTTTGACAAACTATAGCTTGTTGGATAGCGGATGAATAGGCCAACAAGCTGACAAATCGGCAAGGCTTCAGACTTGAAACTTTTGGAGTGAGCCCCAGACGTAGGTACATGATGCCCCAGTTTCGTTTTTGTGCAGTAAGTCCCATAGCAAGGGCTGTCAGCGCCAGCCGACATGGCTCTCATGTGTCGCGGTCTAAAGGTACCTTAACATGGATGGATTTTGACAAACTATAGCTTGTTGGATAGCGGATGAATAGGCCAACAAGCTGACAAATCGGCAAGGCTTCAGACTTGAAACTTTTGGAGTGAGCCCCAGACGTAGGTACATGATGCCCCCAGTTTCGTTTTTGTGCAGTAAGTCCCATAGCAAGGGCTGTCAGCGCCAGCCGACATGGCTCTCATGTGTCGCGGTCTAAAGGTACCTTAACATGGATGGATTTTGACAAACTATAGCTTGTTGGATAGCGGATGAATAGGCCAACAAGCTGACAAATCGGCAAGGCTTCAGACTTGAAACTTTTGGAGTGAGCCTCAGACGTAGGTACATGATGCCCCCAGTTTCGTTTTGTGCAGTAAGTCCCATAGCAAGGGCTGTCAGCGCCAGCCGACATGGCTCTCATGTGTCGCGGTCTAAAGGTACCTTAACATGGATGGATTTTGACAAACTATAGCTTGTTGGATAGCGGATGAATAGGCCAACAAGCTGACAAATCGGCAAGGCTTCAGACTTGAAACTTTTGGAGTGAGCCCCAGACGTAGGTACATGATGCCCCAGTTTCGTTTTTGTGCAGTAAGTCCCATAGCAAGGGCTGTCAGCGCCAGCCGACATGGCTCTCATGTGTCGCGGTCTAAAGGTACCTTAACATGGATGGATTTTGACAAACTATAGCTTGTTGGATAGCGGATGAATAGGCCAACAAGCTGACAAATCGGCAAGGCTTCAGACTTGAAACTTTTGGAGTGAGCCCCAGACGTAGGTACATGATGCCCCCAGTTTCGTTTTTGTGCAGTAAGTCCCATAGCAAGGGCTGTCAGCGCCAGCCGACATGGCTCTCATGTGTCGCGGTCTAAAGGTACCTTAACATGGATGGATTTTGACAAACTATAGCTTGTTGGATAGCGGATGAATAGGCCAACAAGCTGACAAATCGGCAAGGCTTCAGACTTGAAACTTTTGGAGTGAGCCCCAGACGTAGGTACATGATGCCCCAGTTTCGTTTTTGTGCAGTAAGTCCCATAGCAAGGGCTGTCAGCGCCAGCCGACATGGCTCTCATGTGTCGCGGTCTAAAGGTACCTTAACATGGATGGATTTTGACAAACTATAGCTTGTTGGATAGCGGATGAATAGGCCAACAAGCTGACAAATCGGCAAGGCTTCAGACTTGAATCTTTTGGAGTGAGCCCCAGACGTAGGGACATGATGCCCCGCTAGTTTCGTTTTTGTGCAGTAAGTCCCATAGCAAGGGCTGTCAGCGCCAGCCGACATGGCTCTCATGTGTCGCGGTCTAAATGTACCTTAACACGGATGGATTTTGACAAACTATAGCTTGTTGGATAGCGGATGAATAGGCCAACAAGCTGACAAATCGGCAAGGCTTCAGACTTGAAACTTTTGGAGTGAGCCCCAGACGTAGGTACATGATGCCCCCAGTTTCGTTTTTGTGCAGTAAGTCCCATAGCAAGGGCTGTCAGCGCCAGCCGACATGGCTCTCATGTGTCGCGGTCTAAAGGTACCTTAACATGGATGGATTTTGACAAACTATAGCTTGTTGGATAGCGGATGAATAGGCCAACAAGCTGACAAATCGGCAAGGCTTCAGACTTGAAACTTTTGGAGTGAGCCCCAGACGTAGGTACATGATGCCCCAGTTTCGTTTTTGTGCAGTAAGTCCCATAGCAAGGGCTGTCAGCGCCAGCCGACATGGCTCTCATGTGTCGCGGTCTAAAGGTACCTTAACATGGATGGATTTTGACAAACTATAGCTTGTTGGATAGCGGATGAATAGGCCAACAAGCTGACAAATCGGCAAGGCTTCAGACTTGAAACTTTTGGAGTGAGCCCCAGACGTAGGTACATGATGCCCCCAGTTTCGTTTTTGTGCAGTAAGTCCCATAGCAAGGGCTGTCAGCGCCAGCCGACATGGCTCTCATGTGTCGCGGTCTAAAGGTACCTTAACATGGATGGATTTTGACAAACTATAGCTTGTTGGATAGCGGATGAATAGGCCAACAAGCTGACAAATCGGCAAGGCTTCAGACTTGAAACTTTTGGAGTGAGCCCCAGACGTAGGTACATGATGCCCCCAGTTTCGTTTTTGTGCAGTAAGTCCCATAGCAAGGGCTGTCAGCGCCAGCCGACATGGCTCTCATGTGTCGCGGTCTAAAGGTACCTTAACATGGATGGATTTTGACAAACTATAGCTTGTTGGATAGCGGATGAATAGGCCAACAAGCTGACAAATCGGCAAGGCTTCAGACTTGAAACTTTTGGAGTGAGCCCAGACGTAGGTACATGATGCCCCCAGTTTCGTTTTTGTGCAGTAAGTCCCATAGCAAGGGCTGTCAGCGCCAGCCGACATGGCTCTCATGTGTCGCGGTCTAAAGGTACCTTAACATGGATGGATTTTGACAAACTATAGCTTGTTGGATAGCGGATGAATAGGCCAACAAGCTGACAAATCGGCAAGGCTTCAGACTTGAAACTTTTGGAGTGAGCCCCAGACGTAGGTACATGATGCCCCAGTTTCGTTTTTGTGCAGTAAGTCCCATAGCAAGGGCTGTCAGCGCCAGCCGACATGGCTCTCATGTGTCGCGGTCTAAAGGTACCTTAACATGGATGGATTTTGACAAACTATAGCTTGTTGGATAGCGGATGAATAGGCCAACAAGCTGACAAATCGGCAAGGCTTCAGACTTGAAAAATTTGGAGTGAGCCCCAGACGTAGGTACATGATGCCCCAGTTTCGTTTTTGTGCAGTAAGTCCCATAGCAAGGGCTGTCAGCGCCAGCCGACATGGCTCTCATGTGTCGCGGTCTAAAGGTACCTTAACATGGATGGATTTTGACAAACTATAGCTTGTTGGATAGCGGATGAATAGGCCAACAAGCTGACAAATCGGCAAGGCTTCAGACTTGAAACATTTTGAGTGAGCCTCAGACGTAGGTACATGATGCCCCCAGTTTCGTTTTTGTGCAGTAAGTCCCATAGCAAGGGCTGTCAGCGCCAGCCGACATGGCTCTCATGTGTCGCGGTCTAAAGGTATCTTAACATGCATGGATTTTGACAAACTATAGCTTGTTGGATAGCGGATGATTAGGCCAACAAGCTGACAAATTGGCAAAAGCTTCAGACTTGAAACTTTTGGAGTGAGCCCCAGACGTAGGTACATGATGCCCCCAGTCTCCTTTTTGTGCAGTAAGTCCCATAGCAAGGGCTGTCAGCGCCAGCCGACATGGCTCTCATGTGTCGCGGTCTAAAGGTACCTTAACATGGATGGATTTTGACAAACTATAGCTTGTTGGATAGCGGATGAATAGGCCAACAAGCTGACAAATCGGCAAGGCTTCAGACTTGAAATTTTGGAGTGAGCCCCAGACGTAGGTACATGATGCCCCCAGTTTCGTTTTTGTGCAGTAAGTCCCATAGCAAGGGCTGTCAGCGCCAGCCGACATGGCTCTCATGTGTCGCGGTCTAAAGGTACCTTAACATGGATGGATTTTGACAAACTATAGCTTGTTGGATAGCGGATGAATAGGCCAACAAGCTGACAAATCGGCAAGGCTTCAGACTTGAAACTTTTGGAGTGAGCCCCAGACGTAGGTACATGATGCCCCCAGTTTCGTTTTTGTGCAGTAAGTCCCATAGCAAGGGCTGTCAGCGCCAGCCGACATGGCTCTCATGTGTCGCGGTCTAAAGGTACCTTAACATGGATGGATTTTGACAAACTATAGCTTGTTGGATAGCAGATGAATAGGCCAACAAGCTGACAAATCGGCAAGGCTTCAGACTTGAAACTTTTGGAGTGAGCCCCAGACGTAGGTACATGATGCCCCAGTTTCGTTTTTGTGCAGTAAGTCCCATAGCAAGGGCTGTCAGCGCCAGCCGACATGGCTCTCATGTGTCGCGGTCTAAAGGTACCTTAACATGGATGGATTTTGACAAACTATAGCTTGTTGGATAGCAGATGAATAGGCCAACAAGCTGACAAATCGGCAAGGCTTCAGACTTGAAACTTTTGGAGTGAGCCCCAGACGTAGGTACATGATGCCCCCAGTTTCGTTTTTGTGCAGTAAGTCCCATAGCAAGGGCTGTCAGCGCCAGCCGACATGGCTCTCATGTGTCGCGGTCTAAAGGTACCTTAACATGGATGGATTTTGACAAACTATAGCTTGTTGGATAGCGGATGAATAGGCCAACAAGCTGACAAATCGGCAAGGCTTCAGACTTGAAACTTTTGGAGTGAGCTCCAGACGTAGGTACATGATGCCCCCAGTTTCGTTTTTGTGCAGTAAGTCCCATAGCAAGGGCTGTCAGCGCCAGCCGACATGGCTCTCATGTGTCGCGGTCTAAAGGTACCTTAACATGGATGGATTTTGACAAACTATAGCTTGTTGGATAGCGGATGAATAGGCCAACAAGCTGACAAATCGGCAAGGCTTCAGACTTGAAACTTTTGGAGTGAGCCCCAGACGTAGGTACATGATGCCCCAGTTTCGTTTTTGTGCAGTAAGTCCCATAGCAAGGGCTGTCAGCGCCAGCCGACATGGCTCTCATGTGTCGCGGTCTAAAGGTACCTTAACATAGATGGATTTTGACAAACTATAGCTTGTTGGATAGCGGATGAATAGGCCAACAAGCTGACAAATCGGCAAGGCTTCAGACTTGAAACTTTTGGAGTGAGCCCCAGACGTAGGTACATGATGCCCCAGTTTCGTTTTGTGCAGTAAGTCCCATAGCAAGGGCTGTCAGCGCCAGCCGACATGGCTCTCATGTGTCGCGGTCTAAAGGTACCTTAACATGGATGGATTTTGACAAACTATAGCTTGTTGGATAGCGGATGAATAGGCCAACAAGCTGACAAATCGGCAAGGCTTCAGACTTGAAACTTTGGAGTGAGCCCCAGACGTAGGTACATGATGCCCCCAGTTTCGTTTTTGTGCAGTAAGTCCCATAGCAAGGGCTGTCAGCGCCAGCCGACATGGCTCTCATGTGTCGCGGTCTAAAGGTACCTTAACATGGATGGATTTTGACAAACTATAGCTTGTTGGATAGCGGATGAATAGGCCAACAAGCTGACAAATCGGCAAGGCTTCAGACTTGAAACTTTTGGAGTGAGCCCCAGACGTAGTTATATGATGCCCCAGTTTCGTTTTTGTGCAGTAAGTCCCATAGCAAGGGCTGTCAGCGCCAGCCGACATGGCTCTCATGTGTCGCGGTCTAAAGGTACCTTAACATAGATGGATTTTGACAAACTATAGCTTGTTGGATAGCGGATGAATAGGCCAACAAGCTGACAAATCGGCAAGGCTTCAGACTTGAAACTTTTGGAGTGAGCCCCAGACGTAGGTACATGATGCCCCAGTTTCGTTTTTGTGCAGTAAGTCCCATAGCAAGGGCTGTCAGCGCCAGCCGACATGGCTCTCATGTGTCGCGGTCTAAAGGTACCTTAACATAGATGGATTTTGACAAACTATAGCTTGTTGGATAGCGGATGAATAGGCCAACAAGCTGACAAATCGGCAAGGCTTCAGACTTGAAACTTTTGGAGTGAGCCCCAGACGTAGGTACATGATGCCCCAGTTTCGTTTTTGTGCAGTAAGTCCCATAGCAAGGGCTGTCAGCGCCAGCCGACATGGCTCTCATGTGTCGCGGTCTAAAGGTACCTTAACATGGATGGATTTTGACAAACTATAGCTTGTTGGATAGCGGATGAATAGGCCAACAAGCTGACAAATCGGCAAGGCTTCAGACTTGAAACTTTTGGAGTGAGCCCCAGACGTAGGTACATGATGCCCCCAGTTTCGTTTTTGTGCAGTAAGTCCCATAGCAAGGGCTGTCAGCGCCAGCCGACATGGCTCTCATGTGTCGCGGTCTAAAGGTACCTTAACATAGATGGATTTTGACAAACTATAGCTTGTTGGATAGCGGATGAATAGGCCAACAAGCTGACAAATCGGCAAGGCTTCAGACTTGAAACTTTTGGAGTGAGCTCCAGACGTAGGTACATGATGCCCCCAGTTTCGTTTTTGTGCAGTAAGTCCCATAGCAAGGGCTGTCAGCGCCAGCCGACATGGCTCTCATGTGTCGCGGTCTAAAGGTACCTTAACATAGATGGATTTTGACAAACTATAGCTTGTTGGATAGCGGATGAATAGGCCAACAAGCTGACAAATCGGCAAGGCTTCAGACTTGAAACTTTTGGAGTGAGCCCCAGACGTAGGTACATGATGCCCCAGTTTCGTTTTTGTGCAGTAAGTCCCATAGCAAGGGCTGTCAGCGCCAGCCGACATGGCTCTCATGTGTCGCGGTCTAAAGGTACCTTAACAT
>CM057134.1:12975220-13030220 GCA_029964075.1 Patiria pectinifera
CTATACCTTGTTGGATGGCGGATGAATGGGTCAACAAGCTGACAAATCGGCAAGGCTTCAGACTTGAAACTTTTGGAGTGAGCCCCAGACGTAGGTACATGATGCCCCCAGTTTCGTTTTTGTGCAGTAAGTCCCATAGCAAGGGCTGTCAGCGCCAGCCGACATGGCTCTCATGTGTCGCGGTCTAAAGGTACCTTATCATGGATGGATTTTGACAAACTATACCTTGTTGGATGGCGGATGAATGGGTCAACAAGCTGACAAATCGGCAAAGCTTCAGACTTGAAACTTTTGGAGTGAGCCCCAGACGTAGGTACATGATGCCCCAGTTTCGTTTTTGTGCAGTAAGTCCCATAGCAAGGGCTGTCAGCGCCAGCCGACATGGCTCTCATGTGTCGCGGTCTAAAGGTACCTTATCATAAATGGATTTTGACAAACTATACCTTGTTGGATGGCGGATGAATGGGTCAACAAGCTGACAAATCGGCAAAGCTTCAGACTTGAAACTTTTGGAGTGAGTTTAAGACGTAGGTACATGATGCCCCCAGTTTCGTTTTTGTGCAGTAAGTCCCATAGCAAGGGCTGTCAGCGCCAGCCGACATGGCTCTCATGTGTCGCGGTCTAAAGGTACCTTATCATGGATGGATTTTGACAAACTATACCTTGTTGGATGGCGGATGAATGGGTCAACAAGCTGACAAATCGGCAAAGCTTCAGACTTGAAACTTTTGGAGTGAGCCCCAGACGTAGGTACATGATGCCCACAGTTTCGTTTTTGTGCAGTAAGTCCCATAGCAAGGGCTGTCAGCGCCAGCCGACATGGCTCTCATGTGTCGCGGTCTAAAGGTACCTTATCATAGATGGATTTTGACAAACTATACCTTGTTGGATGGCGGATGAATGGGTCAACAAGCTGACAAATCGGCAAAGCTTCAGACTTGAAACTTTTGGAGTGAGCTTAAGACGTAGGTACATGATGCCCCCAGTTTCGTTTTTGTGCAGTAAGTCCCATAGCAAGGGCTGTCAGCGCCAGCCGACATGGCTCTCATGTGTCGCGGTCTAAAGGTACCTTATCATAGATGGATTTTAACAAACTATACCTTGTTGGATGGCGGATGAATGGGTCAACAAGCTCACAAATCGGCAAAGCTTCAGACTTGAAACTTTTGGAGTGAGCCCCAGACATAGGTACATGATGCCCCCAGTTTCGTTTTTGTGCAGTAAGTCCCATAGCAAGGGCTGGCAGCGCCAGCCGACATGGCTCTCATGTGTCGCGGTCTAAAGGTACCTTATCATAAATGGATTTTGACAAACTATACCTTGTTGGATGGCGGATGAATGGGTCAACAAGCTGACAAATCGGCAAAGCTTCAGACTTGAAACTTTTGGAGTGAGCCCCAGACGTAGGTACATGATGCCCCCAGTTTCGTTTTTGTGCAGTAAGTCCCATAGCAAGGGCTGTCAGCGCCAGCCGACATGGCTCTCATGTGTCGCGGTCTAAAGGTACCTTATCATGGATGGATTTTGACAAACTATACCTTGTTGGATGGCGGATGAATGGGTCAACAAGCTGACAAATCGGCAAGGCTTCAGACTTGAAACTTTTGGAGTGAGCCTAGACGTAGGTACATGATGCCCCAGTTTCGTTTTTGTGCAGTAAGTCCCATAGCAAGGGCTGTCAGCGCCAGCCGACATGGCTCTCATGTGTCGCGGTCTAAAGGTACCTTATCATGGATGGATTTTGACAAACTATACCTTGTTGGATGGCGGATGAATGGGTCAACAAGCTGACAAATCGGCAAAGCTTCAGACTTGAAACTTTTGGAGTGAGCCCCAGACGTAGGTACATGATGCCCCCAGTTTCGTTTTTGTGCAGTAAGTCCCATAGCAAGGGCTGTCAGCGCCAGCCGACATGGCTCTCATGTGTCGCGGTCTAAAGGTACCTTATCATAGATGGATTTTGACAAACTATACCTTGTTGGATGGCGGATGAATGGGTCAACAAGCTGACAAATCGGCAAAGCTTCAGACTTGAAACTTTTGGAGTGAGTTTAAGACGTAGGTACATGATGCCCCCAGTTTCGTTTTTGTGCAGTAAGTCCCATAGCAAGGGCTGTCAGCGCCAGCCGACATGGCTCTCATGTGTCGCGGTCTAAAGGTACCTTATCATAGATGGATTTTGACAAACTATACCTTGTTGGATGGCGGATGAATGGGTCAACAAGCTCACAAATCGGCAAAGCTTCAGACTTGAAACTTTTGGAGTGAGCCCCAGACGTAGGTACATGATGCCCCCAGTTTCGTTTTTGTGCAGTAAGTCCCATAGCAAGGGCTGTCAGCGCCAGCCGACATGGCTCTCATGTGTCGCGGTCTAAAGGTACCTTATCATAGATGGATTTTAACAAACTATACCTTGTTGGATGGCGGATGAATGGGTCAACAAGCTGACAAATCGGCAAAGCTTCAGACTTGAAACTTTTGGAGTGAGCTTAAGACGTAGGTACATGATGCCCCCAGTTTCGTTTTTGTGCAGTAAGTCCCATAGCAAGGGCTGGCAGCGCCAGCCGACATGGCTCTCATGTTTCGCGGTCTAAAGGTACCTTATCATGGATGGATTTTGACAAACTATACCTTGTTGGATGGCGGATGACAAAATTAACAGGCTGACAAATCGGCAAGGCTTCAGACTTGAAACTTTTGGAGTGAGCCCCAGACGTAAGTACATGATGCCCCCAGTTTCGTTTTTGTGCAGTAAGTCCCATAGCAAGGGCTGTCAGCGCCAGCCGACATGGCTCTCATGTGTCGCGGTCTAAAGGTACCTTATCATGGATGGATTTTGACAAACTATACCTTGTTGGATGGCGGATGAATGGGTCAACAAGCTCACAAATCGGCAAAGCTTCAGACTTGAAACTTTTGGAGTGAGCCCCAGACATAGGTACATGATGCCCCCAGTTTCGTTTTTGTGCAGTAAGTCCCATAGCAAGGGCTGGCAGCGCCAGCCGACATGGCTCTCATGTGTCGCGGTCTAAAGGTACCTTATCATAAATGGATTTTGACAAACTATACCTTGTTGGATGGCGGATGAATGGGTCAACAAGCTGACAAATCGGCAAAGCTTCAGACTTGAAACTTTTGGAGTGAGCCTCAGACGTAGGTACATGATGCCCCCAGTTTCGTTTTTGTGCAGTAAGTCCCATAGCAAGGGCTGGCAGCGCCAGCCGACATGGCTCTCATGTTTCGCGGTCTAAAGGTACCTTATCATGGATGGATTTTGACAAACTATACCTTGTTGGATGGCGGATGAATGGGTCAACAAGCTGACAAATCGGCAAGGCTTCAGACTTGAAACTTTTGGAGTGAGCCTAGACATAGGTACATGATGCCCCCAGTTTCGTTTTTGTGCAGTAAGTCCCATAGCAAGGGCTGTCAGCGCCAGCCGACATGGCTCTCATGTGTCGCGGTCTAAAGGTACCTTATCATAGATGGATTTTAACAAACTATACCTTGTTGGATGGCGGATGAATGGGTCAACAAGCTCACACATCGGCAAGGCTTCAGACTAGAAACTTTTGGAGTGAGCTTCAGACATAGGTACATAATGCCCCCAGTTTCGTTTTTGTGCAGTAAGTCCCATAGCAAGGGCTGGCAGCGCCAGCCGACATGGCTCTCATGTGTCGCGGTCTAAAGGTACCTTATCATACATGGATTTTGACAAACTATACCTTGTTGGATGGCGGATGAATGGGTCAACAAGCTGACAAATCCGCAAAGCTTCAGACTTGAAACTTTTGGAGTGAGCTTAAGACGTAGGTACATGATGCCCCCAGTTTCGTTTTTGTGCAGTAAGTCCCATAGCAAGGGCTGGCAGCGCCAGCCGACATGGCTCTCATGTTTCGCGGTCTAAAGGTACCTTATCATGGATGGATTTTGACAAACTATACCTTGTTGGATGGCGGATGAATGGGTCCACAGGCTGACAAATCGGAAAGGCTTCAGACCTGAAACTTTTGGAGTGAGCCTAGATATAGGTACATGATGCCCCCACTTTCGTTTTTGTGCCATAAGTCCCATAGCAAGGGCTGTCAGCGCCAGCCGACATTGCTCTCATGTGTCGCGGTCTAAAGGTACCTTATCATATATGGATTTTGACAAACTATACCGTGTTGGATGGCGGATGAAATGGTCAACAAGCTCACAAATCGCCAAGGCCTCAGACTTGAAACTTTTGGCGTGAGCCCCAGACGTAGGTACATGATGCCCCCAGTTTCGTTTTTGTGCAGTAAGTCCCATAGCAAGGGCTGGCAGCGCCAGCCGACATGGCTCTCATGTTTCGCGGTCTAAAGGTACCTTATCATGGATGGATTTTGACAAACTATACCTTGTTGGATGGCGGATGAATGGGTCCACAGACTGACAAATCGGCAAGGCTTCAGACTTGAAACTTTTGGCGTGAGCCTAGACATAGGTACATGATGCCCCCAGTTTCGTTTTTGTGCAGTAAGTCCCATAGCAAGGGCTGGCAGCGCCAGCCGACATGGCTCTCATGTGTCGCGGTCTAAAGGTACCTCATCATGGATGGATTTTGACAAACTATACCGTGTTGGATGGCGGATGAATGGGTCAACAAGCTCACAAATCGCCAAAGCCTCAGACTTGAAACTTTTGGCGTGAGCCCCAGACGTAGGTACATGATGCCCCCAGTTTCGTTTTTGTGCAGTAAGTCCCATAGCAAGGGCTGGCAGCGCCAGCCGACATGGCTCTCATGTGTCGCGGTCTAAAGGTACCTCATCATGGATGGATTTTGACAAACTATACCGTGTTGGATGGCGGATGAATGGGTCAACAAGCTCACAAATCGCCAAAGCCTCAGACTTGAAACTTTTGGAGTGAGCCCCAGACGTAGGTACGTGATGCCCCAAGTTTCGTTTTTGTGCAGTAAGTCCCATAGCAAGGGCTGTCATCGCCAGCCGACATGGCTCTCATGTGTCGCGGTCTAAAGGTACCTCATCATCAATGGATTTTGACAAACTATACCTTGTTGGATGGCAGATGAATGGGTCAACAAGCTGACAAATCGGCAAATCTTCAGACTTGAAACTTTTGGAGTGAGCCCCAGACGTAGGTACATGATGCCCCCAGTTTCGTTTTTGTGCAGTAAGTCCCATAACAAGGGCTGTCAGCGCCAGCCGACATGGCTCTCATGTGTCGCGTTCTAAAGGTACCTTATCATAGATGGATTTTAACAAACTATACCTTGTTGGATGGCGGATGAATGGGTCAACATGCTGACAAATCGGCAAAGCTTCAGACTTGAAACTTTTGGAGTGAGCTTAAGACGTAGGTACATGATGCCCCCAGTTTCGTTTTTGTGCAGTAAGTCCCATAGCAAGGGCTGTCAGCGCCAGCCGACATGGCTCTCATGTGTCGCGGTCTAAAGGTACCTTATCATATATGGATTTTAACAAACTATACCTTGTTGGATGGCGGATGAATGGGTTACCAAGATGACAATTCGGCAAAGCTTCAGACTTGAAACTTTTGGAGTGAGCCCCAGACGTATTCACATGATGCCCCCAGTTTCGTTTTTGTGCAGTAAGTCTCATAGCAAGGGCTGTCAGCGCCAGCCGACATGGCTCTCATGTGTCGCGGTCTAAAGGTACCTCATCATAGATGGATTTTGACAAACTATACCGTGTTGGATGGCGGATGAATGGGTCAACAAGCTGACAAATCGGCAAAGCTTCAGACTTGAAACTTTTGGAGTGAGCCCCAGACGTAGGTACATGATGCCCCAAGTTTCGTTTTTGTGCAGTAAGTCCCATAGCAAGGGCTGTCAGCGCCAGCCGACATGGCTCTCATGTGTCGCGGTCTAAAGGTACCTTATCATAAATGGATTTTGACAAACTATACCTTGTTGGATGGCAGATGAATGGGTCAACAAGCTGACAAATCGGCAAAGCTTCAGACTTGAAACTTTTGGAGTGAGTTTAAGACGTAGGTACATGATGCCCCCAGTTTCGTTTTTGTGCAGTAAGTCACATAGCAAGGGCTGTCAGCGCCAGCCGACATGGCTCTCATGTGTTGCGGTCTAAAGGTACCTTATCATAGATGGATTTTGACACACTATACCGTGTTGGATGGCGGATGAATGGGTCAACAAGCTGACAAATCGGCAAAGCTTCAGACTTGAAACTTTTGGAGTGAGCCTCAGACGTAGGTACATGATGCCCCCAGTTTCGTTTTTGTGCAGTAAGTCCCATAGCAAGGGCTGTCAGCGCCAGCCGACATGGCTCTCATGTGTCGCGGTCTAAAGGTACCTTATCATAGATGGATTTTGACAAACTATACCTTGTTGGATGGCGGATGAATGGGTCACTAAGCTGACAAATCGGCAAGGCTTCAGACTTGAAACTTTTGGAGTGAGCTCCAGACGTAGGTACATGATGCCCCCAGTTTCGTTTTTGTGCAGTAAGTCCCATAGCAAGGGCTGTCAGCGCCAGCCGACATGGCTCTCATGTGTCGCGGTCTAAAGGTACCTCATCATGGATGGATTTTGACAAACTATACCTTGTTGGATGGCGGATGAATGGGTCAACAAGCTGACAAATCGGCAAAGCTTCAGACTTGAAACTTTTGGAGTGAGTCCCAGACGTAGGTACATGATGCCCCCAGTTTCGTTTTTGTGCAGTAAGTCCCATAGCAAGGGCTGTCAGCGCCAGCCGACATGGCTCTCATGTGTCGCGGTCTAAAGGTACCTCATCATGGATGGATTTTGACAAACTATACCTTGTTGGATGGCGGATGAATGGGTCAACAAGCTGACAAATCGGCAAAGCTTCAGACTTGAAACTTTTGGAGTGAGCTTAAGACGTAGGTACATGATGCCCCCAGTTTCGTTTTTGTGCAGTAAGTCCCATAGCAAGGGCTGTCAGCGCCAGCCGACATGGCTCTCATGTTTCGCGGTCTAAAGGTACCTTATCATGGATGGATTTTGACAAACTATACCTTGTTGGATGGCGGATGAATGGGTCAACAAGCTGACAAATCGGCAAGGCTTCAGACTTGAAACTTTTGGAGTGAGCCTAGACATAGGTACATGATGCCCCCAGTTTCGTTTTTGTGCAGTAAGTCCCATAGCAAGGGCTGTCAGCGCCAGCCGACATTGCTCTCATGTGTCGCGGTCTAAAGGTACCTCATCATGAATGGATTTTGACAAACTATACCTTGTTGGATGGCGGATGAATGGGTTACCAAGATGACAATTCGGCAAAGCTTCAGACTTGAAACTTTTGGAGTGAGCCCCAGACGTATTCACATGATGCCCCCAGTTTCGTTTTTGTGCAGTAAGTCTCATAGCAAGGGCTGTCAGCGCCAGCCGACATGGCTCTCATGTGTCGCGGTCTAAAGGTACCTCATCATAGATGGATTTTGACAAACTATACCGTGTTGGATGGCGGATGAATGGGTCAACAAGCTCACAAATCGCCAAAGCCTCAGACTTGAAACTTTTGGAGTGAGCCCCAGACGTAGGTACGTGATGCCCCAAGTTTCGTTTTTGTGCAGTAAGTCCCATAGCAAGGGCTGTCAGCGCCAGCCGACATGGCTCTCATGTGTCGCGGTCTAAAGGTACCTCATCATAAATGGATTTTGACAAACTATACCTTGTTGGATGGCAGATGAATGGGTCAACAAGCTGACAAATCGGCAAAGCTTCAGACTTGAAACTTTTGGAGTGAGTTTAAGACGTAGGTACATGATGCCCCCAGTTTCGTTTTTGTGCAGTAAGTCCCATAGCAAGGGCTGTCAGCGCCAGCCGACATGGCTCTCATGTGTCGCGGTCTAAAGGTACCTTTACATGGATGGATTTTGACAAACTATACCTTGTTGGATGGCGGATGAATGGGTCAACAAGCTGACAAATCGGCAAAGCTTCAGACTTGAAACTTTTGGAGTGAGCCCCAGACGTAGGTACATGATGCCCCCAGTTTCGTTTTTGTGCAGTAAGTCCCATAGCAAGGGCTGTCAGCGCCAGCCGACATGGCTCTCATGTGTCGCGGTCTAAAGGTACCTTATCATGGATGGATTTTGACAAACTATACCTTGTTGGATGGCAGATGAATGGGTCAACAAGCTGACAAATCGGCAAAGCTTCAGACTTGAAACTTTTGGAGTGAGCCCCAGACGTAGGTACATGATGCCCCTAGTTTCGTTTTTGTGCAGTAAGTCCCATAGCAAGGGCTGTCAGCGCCAGCCGACATGGCTCTCATGTGTCGCGGTCTAAAGGTACCTTATCATGGATGGATTTTGACAAACTATACCTTGTTGGATGGCGGATGAATGGGTCAACAAGCTGACAAATCGGCAAAGCTTCAGACTTGAAACTTTTGGAGTGAGCCCCAGACGTAGGTACATGATGCCCCCAGTTTCGTTTTTGTGCAGTAAGTCCCATAGCAAGGGCTGTCAGCGCCAGCCGACATGGCTCTCATGTGTCGCGGTCTAAAGGTACCTTATCATGGATGGATTTTGACAAACTATAGCTTGTTGGATGGCGGATGAATGGATCAACAAGCTGACAAATCGGCAAGGCTTCAGACTTGAAACTTTTGGAGTGAGCCCCAGACGTAGGTACATGATGACCCCCAGTTTCGTTTTTGTGCAGTAAGTCCCATAGCAAGGGCTGTCAGCGCCAGCCGACATGGCTCTCATGTGTCGCGGTCTAAAGGTACCTTATCATGGATGGATTTTGACAAACTATAGCTTGTTGGATGGCGGATGAATGGGTCAACAAGCTGACAAATCGGCAAAGCTTCAGACTTGAAACTTTTGGAGTGAGCCCCAGACGTAGGTACATGATGCCCCAGTTTCGTTTTTGTGCAGTAAGTCCCATAGCAAGGGCTGTCAGCGCCAGCCGACATGGCTCTCATGTGTCGCGGTCTAAAGGTACCTTATCATGGATGGATTTTGACAAACTATAGCTTGTTGGATGGCGGATGAATGGGTCAACAAGCTGACAAATCGGCAAGGCTTCAGACTTGAAACTTTTGGAGTGAGCCCCAGACGTAGGTACATGATGCCCCAGTTTCGTTTTTGTGCAGTAAGTCCCATAGCAAGGGCTGTCAGCGCCAGCCGACATGGCTCTCATGTGTCGCGGTCTAAAGGTACCTTATCATGGATGGATTTTGACAAACTATAGCTTGTTGGATGGCGGATGAATAGGTCAACAAGCTGACAAATCGGCAAGGCTTCAGACTTGAAACTTTTGGAGTGAGCCCCAGACGTAGGTACATGATGCCCCCAGTTTCGTTTTTGTGCAGTAAGTCCCATAGCAAGGGCTGTCAGCGCCAGCCGACATGGCTCTCATGTGTCGCGGTCTAAAGGTACCTTATCATGGATGGATTTTGACAAACTATACCTTGTTGGATGGCGGATGAATGGGTCAACAAGCTGACAAATCGGCAAAGCTTCAGACTTGAAACTTTTGGAGTGAGCCCCAGACGTAGGTACATGATGCCCCCAGTTTCGTTTTTGTGCAGTAAGTCCCATAGCAAGGGCTGTCAGCGCCAGCCGACATGGCTCTCATGTGTCGCGGTCTAAAGGTACCTTATCATGGATGGATTTTGACAAACTATACCTTGTTGGATGGCGGATGAATGGGTCCACAAGCTGACAAATCGGCAAGGCTTCAGACTTGAAACTTTGGAGTGAGCCCCAGACGTAGGTACATGATGCCCCCAGTTTCGTTTTTGTGCAGTAAGTCCTATAGCAAGGGCTGTCAGCGCCAGCCGACATGGCTCTCATGTGTCGCGGTCTAAAGGTACCTTATCATGGATGGATTTTGACAAACTATAGCTTGTTGGATGGCGGATGAATGGGTCAACAAGCTGACAAATCGGCAAAGCTTCAGACTTGAAACTTTTGGAGTGAGCCCCAGACGTAGGTACATGATGCCCCCAGTTTCGTTTTTGTGCAGTAAGTCCCATAGCAAGGGCTGTCAGCGCCAGCCGACATGGCTCTCATGTGTCGCGGTCTAAAGGTACCTTTACATGGATGGATTTTGACAAACTGTAGCTTGTTGGATAGCGGATGAATTGGCCAACAAGCTGACAAATCGGCAAGGCTTCAGACTTGAAACTTTTGGAGTGAATCCCAGACGTAGGTACATGATGCCCCCAGTTTCGTTTTTGTGCAGTAAGTCCCATAGCAAGGGCTGTCAGCGCCAGCCGACATGGCTCTCATGTGTCGCGGTCTAAAGGTACCTTATCATGGATGGATTTTGACAAACTATACCTTGTTGGATGGCGGATGAATGGGCCAACAAGCTGACAAATCGGCAAGGCTTCAGACTTGAAACTTTTGGAGTGAGCCCCAGACGTAGGTACATGATGCCCCCAGTTTCGTTTTTGTGCAGTAAGTCCTATAGCAAGGGCTGTCAGCGCCAGCCGACATGGCTCTCATGTGTCGCGGTCTAAAGGTACCTTAACATAGATGGATTTTGACAAACTATAGCTTGTTGGATAGCGGATGAATAGGCCAACAAGCTGACAAATCGGCAAGGCTTCAGACTTGAAACTTTTGGAGTGAGCCCCAGACGTAGGTACATGATGCCACCAGTCTCGTTTTTGTGCAGTAAGTCCAATAGCAAGGGCTGTCAGCGCCAGCCGACATGGCTCTCATGTGTCGCGGTCTAAAGGTACCTCAACATGGATGGATTTTGACAAACTATAGCTTGTTGGATAGCGGATGAATAGGCCAACAAGCTGACAAATCGGCAAGGCTTCAGACTTGAAACTTTTGGAGTGAGTCCCAGACGTAGGTACATGATGCCCCCAGTTTCGTTTTTGTGCAGTAAGTCCCATAGCAAGGGCTGTCAGCGCCAGCCGACATGGCTCTCATGTGTCGCGGTCTAAAGGTACCTTATCATGGATGGATTTAGACAAACTATACCTTGTTGGATGGCGGATGAATGGGTCAACAAGCTGACAAATCGGCAAGTCTTCAGACTTTAAACTTTTGGAGTGAGCCCCAGACGTATGTGCATGATGCCCCCAGTTTCGTTTTTGTGCAGTAAGTCCCATAGCAAGGGCTGTCAGCGCCAGCCGACATGGCTCTCATGTGTCGCGGTCTAAAGGTACCTTATCATGGATGGATTTTGACAAACTATACCTTGTTGGATGGCAGATGAATGTGTTAACAAGGTGACATATCGGCATAGCTTCAGACTTGAAACTTTTGGATTTAAACCCAGACGTAGGTACATGATGCCCCCAGTCTCGTTTTTGTGCAGTAAGTCCCATAGCAAGGGCTGTCAGCGCCAGCCGACATAGCTCTCATGTGACGCGGTCTAAAGGTAGCTTAACATAGATGAATTTGACAAACTATAGCTTGTTGGATAGCGGATGAATAGGCCAACAAGCTGACAAATCGGCAAGGCTTCAGACTTGAAACTTTTGGAGTGAGTCCCAGACGTAGGTACATGATGCCCCCAGTTTCGTTTTTGTGCAGTAAGTCCCATAGCAAGGGCTGTCATCGCCAGCCGACATGGCTCTCATGTGTCGCGGTCTAAAGGTACCTTATCATGGATGGATTTAGACAAACTATACCTTGTTGGATGGCGGATGAATGGGTCAACAAGCTGACAAATCGGCAAAGCTTCAGACTTAAAACTTTTGGAGTGAGCCCCAGAGGTAGGTACATGATGCCCCCAGTTTCGTTTTTGTGCAGTAAGTCCCTTAGCAAGGGCTGTCAGCGCCAGCCGACATGGCTCTCATGTGTCGCGGTCTAAAGGTACCTTATCATGGATGGATTTTGACAAACTATACCTTGTTGGATGGCAGATGAATGTGTTAACAAGGTGACAAATCGGCAAAGCTTCAGACTTGAAACTTTTGGATTTAAACCCAGACGTAGGTACATGATGCCCCCAGTCTCGTTTTTGTGCAGTAAGTCCCATAGCAAGGGCTGTCAGCGCAGGCCGAAATGGCTCTCATGTGTCGCTGTCTAAAGGTACCTTATTATGGATGGATTTTGACAAGTTATACCTTGTTGGATGGCGGATGAATGGGTAAACAAGCTGACAAATCGGAAAAGCTTCAGACCTGAAACTTTTGGAGTGAGCCCCAGACGTAGGTACATGATGCCCCCAGTCTCGTTTTTGTGCAGTAAGTCCAATAGCAAGGGCTGTCAGCGCCAGCCGACATGGCTCTCATGTGTCGCGGTCTAAAGGTACCTTATCATAGATAAATTTTAACAAACTATAGCTTGTTGGATGGCAGATGAATGGATCAACAAGCTGACAAATCGGCAAAGCTTCAGATTAAAAACCTTTGGAGTGAGCTCCAGACGTAGGTACATGATGCCCCCAGTTTCTATTTTGTGCAGTAAGTCCCATAGCAAGGGCTGTCAGCGCCAGCCGAAATGGCTCTCATGTGTCGCGGTCTAAAGGTACCTTATCATGGATGGATTTTGACAAGCTATACCTTGTTGGATTGCAAATGAATGGGTCTACAAGCTGACAAATCGGCAAAGCTTCAGACTTGAAACTTTTGGAGTGAGCCCCAGACGTAGGTACATGATGCCCCCAGTTTCGTTTTTGTGCAGTAAGTACCATAGCAAGGCTGTCAGCGCAAGCCGACATGTCTTTCATGTGTCGCGGTCTAAAGGTACCTTATCAGAATGGATTTTAACAAACTATACCTTGTTGGATGGCGGATGAATGGGTCAACAAGCTGACAAATCGGCAAGGCTTCAGACTTGAAACTTTTGGAGTGAGTCCCAGACGTAGGTACATGATGCCCCCAGTTTCGTTTTTGTGCAGTAAGTCCCATAGCAAGGGCTGTCAGCGCCAGCCGACATGGCTCTCATGTGTCGCGGTCTAAAGGTACCTTATCATGGATGGATTTTGACAAACTATACCTTGTTGGATGGCGGATGAATGGGTCAACAAGCTGACAAATCGGCAAAGCTTCAGACTTGAGACTTTTGGAGTGAGCCCCAGACGTAATTACATGCTGCCCCTGTCTCGTTTTTGTGCAGTAAGTCCCACAGCAAGGGCTGTCAGCGCCAGCCGACATGGCTCTCATGTGTCGCGGTCTAAAGGTACCTTATCATGGATGGATTTAGACAAACTATACCTTGTTGGATGGCGGATGAATGGGTCAACAAGCTGACAAATCGGCAAAGCTTCAGACTTGAAACCTTTGGAGTGAGCCCCTGACGTAGGTACATGATGCCCCCAGTCTCGTTTTTGTGCATTAAGTCCTATAGCAAGGGCTGTCAGCGCAGCCGACAGGGCTCTCATGTGTCGCGGTCTAAAGGTACCTTATTAAAAATGGATTTTGACAAACTATAGCTTGTTGGATAGCGGATGAATGGGTTAACAAGCTGACAAATCGGCAAAGCTTCAGACTTGAAACTTTTGGAGTGAGCCCCAGACGTAGGTACATGATGCCCCCAGTCTCGTTTTTGTGCATTAAGTCCTATAGCAAGGGCTGTCAGCGCCAGCCGACATGGCTCTCATGTGTCGCGGTCTAAAGGTACCTTTACATGGATGGATTTTGACAAACTATAGCTTATTGGATAGCAAATGAATAGGCCAATAAGCTGACAAGTCGGCAAGGCTACAGAATTTAAACCTTTGGAGTGAGTTCCATGCGTGGGTACATAATGCCCCCAGTCTCGTTTTTGTGCAGTAAGTCCCTTAGCAAGGGCTTTTAGCGCCAGCCGACATGGCTCTCATGTGTCGCGGTCTAAAGGTACCTTAACATGGATGGATTTTGACAAACTATAGCTTGTTAAATAGCAGATGAATTGGCTAACAAGCTGACAAATCGGCAAGGCTTGAGACTTGAAGCTTTTGGAGTGAGCCCCAGACGTAGGTACATGATGCCCCCAGTTTCGTTTTTGTGCAGTAAGTCCCATAGCAAGGGCTGTCAGCGCCAGCCGACATGGCTCTCATGTGTCGCGGTCTAAAGGTACCTTAACATGTATGGAATTTGAAAAACTATAAATTTTGGATAGCGGATGAATATGCCAACAAGCTGACAAATCGGCAACGCTTCAGACTTGAAACTTTGGGAGTGAGACCCAGACGTAGGTACATGATGCCCCCAGTCTCCTTTTTGTGCAGTAAGTCCCATAGCAAGGGCTGTCCGCGCCAGCCGACATAGCTCTCATGTGACGCGGTCTAAAGGTAGCTTAACATGGATGAATTTGACAAACTATAACTTGTTGGATAGCGGATGAATAGGCCAACAAGCTGACAAATCGGCAAGGCTTCAGACTTGAAACTTTTTGAGTGAGCCCCAGACGTAGGTACATGATGCCACCAGTTTCGTTTTTGTGCAGTAAGACCAATAGCAAGGGCTGTCAGCGCCAGCCGACATGGCTCTCATGTGTCGCGGTCTAAAGGTACCTCAACATGGATAAATTTTAACAAACTAAAGCTTGTTAAATAGCGGGTGCATAGGCCAACAAGCTGACAAATCGGCAAGGCTTCAGACTTGAAACTTTTGGAGTGAGTCCCAGACGTAGGTACATGATGCCCCCAGTCTCGTTTTTGTGCAGTAAGTCCCATAGCAAGGGCTGTCATCGCCAGCCGACATGGCTCTCATGTGTCGCGGTCTAAAGGTACCTTATCATGGATGGATTTAGACAAACTATACCTTGTTGGATGGCGGATGAATGGGTCAACAAGCTGACAAATCGGCAAGTCATCAGACTTTAAACTTTTGGAGTGAGCCCCAGACGTATGTGCATGATGCCCCCAGTTTCGTTTTTGTGCAGTAAGTCCTATAGCAAGGGCTGTCAGCGCCAGCCGACATGGCTCTCATGTGTCGCGGTCTAAAGGTACCTTATCATGGATGGATTTTGACAAACTATACCTTGTTGGATTGCAAATGAATGGGTCAATAAGCTGACAAATCGGCAAAGCTTCAGACTTGAAACTTTTGGAGTGAGCCCCAAACGTAGGTACATGATGCCCCCAGTTTCGTTTTTGTGCAGTAAGTCCCATAGCGAGGGCTGTCAGCGCCAGCCGACATGTCTCTCATGTGTAGCGGTCTAAAGGTACCTTTTCATGGATGGATTTTGACAAACTATACCTTGTTGGATGGCGGATAAATAGGTCATCAAGCTGACAAATCGGCAAGGCTTCAGTTTTGAAACTTTTGGAGTGAGCCTTAGACGTAGGTACATGATGCCCCCAGTTTCGTTTTTGTGCAGTAAGTATACCATAGCAAGGCTGTCAGCGCAAGCCGACATGGCTCTCATGTGTCGCGGTCTAAAGGTACCTTATCAAGGATGGATTTTGACAAACTATACCTTGTTGGATGGCGGATGAATGGGTTAACAAGCTGACAAATCGGCAAGGCTTCAGACTTGAAACTTTTGGAGTGAGCCCCAGACCTAGGTACATGATGCCCCCAGTTTCGTTTTTGTGCAGTAAGTCCCATAGCAAGGGCTGTCAGCGCCAGCCGACATGGCTCTCATGTGTCGCGGTCTAAAGGTACCTTATCATGGATGGATTTTGACAAACTATACCTTGTTGGATGGCGGATGAATGGGTCAACAAGCTGACAAATAGGCAAAGCTTCAGACTTGAAACTTTTGGAGTGAGTCCCAGACGTAGGTACATGATTCCCCCAGTTTCGTTTTTGTGCAGTAAGTCCCATAGCAAGGGCTGTCAGCGCCAGCCGACATGGCTCTCATGTGTCGCGGTCTAAAGGTACCTTATCATGGATAGATTTTGACAAGCTATACCTTGTTGGATGGCGGATGAATGGGTCAACAAGCTGACAAATCGGCAAAGCTTCAGACTTGAAACTTTTGGAGTGAGCCCCAAACCTAGTTACATGATGCCCCCAGTTTCGTTTTTGTGCAGTAAGTCCCATAGCAAGGGCTGTCAGCGCCAGCCGACATGGCTCTCATGTGTCGCGGTCTAAAGGTACCTTATCATGGATGGATTTTGACAAACTATACCTTGTTGGATGGCGGATGAATGGGTCAACAAGCTGACAAATCGGCAAAGCTTCAGACTTGAAACTTTTGGAGTGAGTCCCAGACGTAGGTACATGATGCCCCCAGTTTCGTTTTTGTGCAGTAAGTCCCATAGCAAGGGCTGTCAGCGCCAGCCGACATGGCTCTCATGTGTCGCGGTCTAAAGGTACCTTATCATGGATGGATTTTGACACACTATACCTTGTTGGATGGCGAATGAATGGGTGAACAAGCTGACAAATCGGCAAAGCTTCAGACTTGAAACTTTTGGAGTGAGCCCCAGACGTAGGTACATGATGCCCCCAGTTTCGTTTTTGTGCAGTAAGTCCCATAGCAAGGGCTGTCAGCGCCAGCCGACATGGCTCTCATGTGTCGCGGTCTAAAGGTACCTTATCATGGATGGATTTTGACAAACTATAGCTTGTTGGATGGCGGATGAATGGGTCAACAAGCTGACAAATCGGCAAAGCTTCAGACTTGAAACTTTTGGAGTGAGCCCCAGACGTAGGTACATGATGCCCCAGTTTCGTTTTTGTGCAGTAAGTCCCATAGCAAGGGCTGTCAGCGCCAGCCGACATGGCTCTCATGTGTCGCGGTCTAAAGGTACCTTATCATGGATGGATTTTGACAAACTATACCTTGTTGGATGGCGGATGAATGGGTCAACAAGCTGACAAATCGGCAAAGCTTCAGACTTGAAACCTTTGGAGTGAGCCCCAGACGTAGGTACATGATGCCCCCAGTCTCGTTTTTGTGCATTAAGTCCTATAGCAAGGGCTGTCAGCGCCAGCCGACATGGCTCTCATGTGTCGCGGTCTAAAGGT
Organism: Patiria pectinifera; assembly: GCA_029964075.1. Lineage (NCBI taxonomy): Eukaryota > Metazoa > Echinodermata > Asteroidea > Valvatida > Asterinidae > Patiria > Patiria pectinifera. The sequence continues at coordinate 12,992,041 of CM057134.1, forward strand.
ACCTTATTATAAATGGATTTTGACAAACTATAGCTTGTTGGATAGCGGATGAATGGGTTAACAAGCTGACAAATCGGCAAAGCTTCAGACTTGAAACTTTTGGCGTGAGCTCCAGACGTATGTACATGATGCCCCCAGTTTCGTTTTTGTGCAGTAATTCCCAAAGCAAGTGCTGTCAGCACCAGCCGACAAGGCTCTCATGTGTCGCGGTCTAGAGGTACCTTAACATGGATGGATTTTGACAAACTATAGCTTGTTGGATAGCGGATGAATGGATCAACTGGCTGACAAATTGACAAGGCTTCAGACTTGAAATTTTTGGAGTGAGCCCCAGACGTATGTACATGCTGCCCCTGTCTCGTTTTTGTGCATTAAGTCCTATAGCAAGGGCTGTCAGCGCCAGCCGACATGGCTCTCATGTGTCGCGGTCTAAAGGTACCTTTACATGGATGGATTTTGCCAAACTATAGCTTATTGGATAGCAAATGAATAGGCCAATAAGCTGACAAATCGGCAAGGCTTCAGAATTTAAACCTTTGGAGTGAGTCCCATGCGTGGGTACATTATGCCCCCAGTCTCGGTTTTGTGCAGTAAGTCCCATAGCAAGGGCTTTTAGCGCCAGCCGACATGGCTCTCATGTGTCGCGGTCTAAAGGTACCTTAACATGGATAAATTTTAACAAACTATAGCTTGTTAAATAGCGGGTGCATAGGCCAAAAAGCTGACAAATCGGCAACGCTTCAGACTTGAAACTTTGGGAGTGAGACCCAGACGTAGGTACATGATGCCCCCAGTCTCGTTTTTGTGCAGTAAGTCCCATAGCAAGGGCTGTCAGCGCCAGCCGACATGGCTCTCATGTGTCGCGGTCTAAAGGTACCTTAACATGGATGGATTTGACAAACTATAGCTTGTTGGATAGCGGATGAATGGGCCAACAAGCTGACAAATCGGCAAGGCTTCAGACTTGAAACTTTTGGAGTGAGCCCCAGACGTAGGTACATGATGCCCCCAGTTTCGTTTTTGTGCAGTAAGTCCCATAGCAAGGGCTGTCAGCGCCAGCCGACATGGCTCTCATGTGTCGCGGTCTAAAGGTACCTTATCATGGATGGATTTGACAAACTATAGCTTGTTGGATGGCGGATGAATGGGTCAACAAGCTGACAAATCGGCAAGGCTTCAGACTTGAAACTTTTGGAGTGAGCCCCAGACGTAGGTACATGATGCCACCAGTTTCGTTTTTGTGCAGTAAGTCCCATAGCAAGGGCTGTCAGCGCCAGCCGACATGGCTCTCATGTGTCGCGGTCTAAAGGTACCTTATCATGGATGGATTTTGACAAACTATAGCTTGTTGGATGGCGGATGAATGGGCCAACAAGCTGACAAATCGGCAAGGCTTCAGACTTGAAACTTTTGGAGTGAGTCCCAGACGTAGGTACATGATGCCCCCAGTCTCGTTTTTGTGCAGTAAGTCCCATAGCAAGGGCTGTCAGCGCCAGCCGACATGGCTCTCATGTGTCGCGGTCTAAAGGTACCTTATCATGGATGGATTTTGACAAACTATACCTTGTTGGATGGCGGATGAATGGGTAAACAAGCTGACAAATCGGCAAGGCTTCAGACTTGAAACTTTTGGAGTGAGCCCCAGACGTAGGTACATGATGCCCCAGTTTCGTTTTTGTGCAGTAAGTCCCATAGCAAGGGCTGTCAGCGCCAGCCGACATGGCTCTCATGTGTCGCGGTCTAAAGGTACCTTATCATGGATGGATTTTGACAAACTATACCTTGTTGGATGGCGGATGAATGGGTCAACAAGCTGACAAATCGGCAAAGCTTCAGACTTGAAACTTTTGGAGTGAGCCCCAGACGTAGGTACATGATGCCCCCAGTTTCGTTTTTGTGCAGTAAGTCCCATAGCAAGGGCTGTCAGCGCCAGCCGACATGGCTCTCATGTGTCGCGGTCTAAAGGTACCTTATCATGGATGGATTTTGACAAACTATACCTTGTTGGATGGCGGATGAATGGGTCAACAAGCTGACAAATCGGCAAAGCTTCAGACCTGAAACTTTTGGAGTGAGTTCCAGACGTAGGTACATGATGCCCCCAGTTTCGTTTTTGTGCAGTAAGTCCCATAGCAAGGGCTGTCAGCGCCAGCCGACATGGCTCTCATGTGTCGCTGTCTAAAGGTACCTTATCATGGATGGATTTTGACAAACTATACCTTGTTGGATGGCGGATGAATGGGTCAACAAGCTGACAAATCGGAAAAGCTTCAGACTTGAAACTTTTGGATTGAGCCCCAGACGTAGGTACATGATGCCCCCAGTTTCGTTTTTGTGCAGTAAGTCCCATAGCAAGGGCTGTCAGCGCCAGCCGACATGGCTCTCATGTGTCGCGGTCTAAAGGTACCTTATCATGGATGGATTTTGACAAACTATAACTTGTTGGATAGCGGATGAATAGGCCAACAAGCTGACAAATCGGCAAAGCTTCAGACTTGAAACTTTTGGAGTGAGCCCCAGACGTAGGTACATGATGCCCCCAGTTTCGTTTTTGTGCAGTAAGTCCTATAGCAAGGGCTGTCAGCGCCAGCCGACATGGCTCTCATGTGTCGCGGTCTAAAGGTACCTTATCATGGATGGATTTTGACAAACTATAGCTTGTTGGATGGCAAATGAATAAGTCAACAAGCTGACAAATCGGCAAGGCTTCAGACTTCAAACTTTTGGAGTGAGGCCCAGACGTGGGTACATGATGCCCCCAGTGTCGTGTTTGTTCAGTAAGTCCCATAGCAAGGGCTGTCAGCGCCACCCGACATGGCTCTCATGTGTCGCGGTCTAAAGGTACCTTATCATGGATGGATTTTGACAAACTATAGCTTATTGGATAGCAAATGAATAGGCCAACAAGCTGACAAATCGGCAAGGCTTCAGACTCTAAACCTTTGGAGTGAGCCCCAGACGTAGGTACATGATGCCCCCAGTCTCGTTTTTGTGCAGTAAGTCCCATAGCAAGGGCTGTCAGCGCCAGCCGACATGGCTCTCATGTGTCGCGGTCTAAAGGTACCTTAACATGAATGGATTTTGACAAACTATAGCTTGTTGGATAGCGGATGAATAGGCCAACAAGCTGACAAATCGGCAAGGCTTCAGACTTGAAACTTTTGGAGTGAGCCCCAGACGTAGGTACATGATGCCCCCAGTCTCCTTTTTGTGCAGTAAGTCCAGTAGCAAGGGCTGTCAGCGCCAGCCGACATGGCTCTCATGTGTCGCGGTCTAAAGGTACCTTAACATGGATGGATTTTGACAAACTATAGCTTGTTGGATAGCGGATGAATAGGCCAACAAGCTGACAAATCGGCAAGGCTTCAGACTTGAAACTTTTGGAGTGAGCCCCAGACGTAGGTACATGATGTCCCCAGTCTCGTTTTTGTGCAGTAAGTCCCATAGCAAGGGCTGTCAGCGCCAGCCGACATGGCTCTCATGTGTCGCGGTCTAAAGGTACCTTAACATGGATGGATTTTGACAAACTATAGCTTGTTGGATAGCGGATGAATAGGCCAACAAGCTGACAAATCGGCAAGGCTTCAGACTTGAAACTTTTGGAGTGAGCCCCAGACGTAGGTACATGATGCCCCCGTCTCCTTTTTGTGCAGTAAGTCCCATAGCAAGGGCTGTCAGCGCCAGCCGACATGGCTCTCATGTGTCGCGGTCTAAAGGTACCTTAACATGGATGGATTTTGACAAACTATAACTTGTTGGATAGCGGATGAATAGGCCAACAAGCTGACAAATCGGCAAGGCTTCAGACTTGAAACTTTTGGAGTGAGCCCCAGACGTAGGTACATGATGCCCCCAGTTTCGTTTTTGTGCAGTAAGTCCCATAGCAAGGGCTGTCAGCGCCAGCCGACATGGCTCTCATATGTCGCGGTCTAAAGGTACCTTATCATAAATGGATTTTGACAAACTATAGCTTGTTGCATAGCGGATGAATAGGCCAACAAGCTGACAAATCGGCAAGGCTTCAGACTTGAAACTTTTGGAGTGAGCCCCAGACGTAGGTACATGATGCCCCCAGTTTCGTTTTTGTGCAGTAAGTCCCATAGCAAGGGCTTTCAGCGTCAGCAGACATGGCTCTCATGTGTCGCGGTCTAAAGGTACCTTAACATGGATGGATTTTGACAAACTATAGCTTATTGGATAGCAAATGAATAGGCCAACAAGCTGACAAATCGGCAAGGCTTCAGATTTTAAACCTTTGGAATGAGACCCAGACGTAGGTACATGATGCCCCCAGTCTCGTTTTTGTGCAGTAAGTCCCATAGCAAGGGCTGTCAGCGCCAGCCGACATGGCTCTCATGTGTCGCGGTCTAAAGGTACCTTATCATGGATGGATTTTGACAAACTATACCTTGTTGGATTGCGGATGAATGGGTAAACAAGCTGACAAATCGGCAAGGCTTCAGACTTGAAACTTTTGGAGTGAGCCCCAGACGTAGGTACATCATGCCCCCAGTTTCGTTTTTGTACAGTAAGTCCCATAGCAAGGGCTGTCAGCGCCAGCCGACATGGCTCTCATGTGTCGCGGTCTAAAGGTACCTTATCATGGATGGATTTTGACAAACTATACCTTGTTGGATGGCGGATGAATGGGTCAACAAGCTGACAAATCGGCAAAGCTTCAGACTTGAAACTTTTGGATTTAAACCCAGACGTAGGTACATGATGCCCCCAGTCTCGTTTTTGTGCAGTAAGTCCCATAGCAAGGGCTGTCAGCGCAGGCCGAATTGGCTCTCATGTGTCGCTGTCTAAAGGTACCTTATCATGGATGGATTTTGACAAGCTATACCTTGTTGGATGGCGGATGGATGGGTCAACAAGCTGACAAATCGGAAAAGCTTCAGACCTGAAACTTTTGGAGTGAGTTTCAGACGTAGGTGCATGATGCCCCCAGTTTCGTTTTTGTGCAGTAAGTCCCATAGCAAGGGCTGTCAGCGCCAGCCGACATAACTCTCATGTGTCGCGGTCTAAAGGAACCTTATCATGGATGGATTTGGACAAACTATACCTTGTTGGATGGCGGATGAATGGGTAAACAAGCAGACAAATCGGCAAAGCTTCAGACTTGAAACTTTTGGATTGAGACATAGACGTAGGTACATGATGCCCCCAGTTTCGTTTTTTGTGCAGTAAGTCCCATAGCAAGGGCTGTCAGCGCCAGCCGACATGGCTCTCATGTGTCGCGGTCTAAAGGTACCTTATCATGGATGGATTTTGACAAACTATAACTTGTTGGATAGCGGATGAATAGGTCAACAAGCTGACAAATCGGCAAAGCTTCAAACTTGAAACTTTTGGAGTGAGCCCCAGACGTGGGTACATGATGCCACCAGTCTCGTTTTTGTGCATTAAGTCCTATAGCAAGGGCTGTCAGCGCCAACCGACATGGCTCTCATGTGTCGCGGTCTAAAGGTACCTTTACATGGATGGATTTTGACAAACTATAGCTAATTGGATGGCAAATGAATAACCCAACAAGCTGAAAAATCGGCAAGGCTTCAGTTTTAAACCTTTGGAGTGAGTCCCATGCGTGGGTACATAATGCCCCCAGTCTCGTTTTTGTGCAGTAAGTCCCATAGCAAGGGCTGTCAGCGCCAGCCGACATGGCTCTCATGTGTCGCGGTCTAAAGGTACCTTAACATAGATGGATTTTGACAAACTATAGCTTATTGCATAGCAAATGAATAGGCCAACAAGCTGACAAATCGGCAAGGCTTCAGATTTTAAACCTTTGGAGTGAGACCCAGACGTAGGTACATGATGCCCCCAGTCTCGTTTTTGTGCAGTAAGTCCCATAGCAAGGGCTGTCAGCGCCAGCCGACATAGCTCTCATGTGTCGCGCTCTAAAGGTAACTTAAAATGGATTAATTTTGACAAACTATAGCTTGTTGGATAGCGGATGAATAGGCCAACAAGCTGACAAATCGGCAACGCTTCAGACTTGAAACTTTGGGAGTGAGACCCAGACGTAGGTACATGATGGGCTGTCAGCGCCAGCCGATATGGCTCACATGTGTCGCGGTCTAAAGGTACCTTAACATGAATGGATTTTGACAAACTATAACTTGTTGGATAGCGGATGAATAGGCCAACAAGCTGACAAATCGGCAAGGCTTCAGACTTGAAACTTTTGGATTGAGCCCCAGACGTAAGTACATGATGCCCCCAGTCTCGTTTTTGTGCAGTAAGTCGAATAGCAAGGGCTGTCAGCGCCAGCAGACATGGCTCTCATGTGTGGCGGTCTAAAGGTACCTTACCGTGGTAAATTTTGACAAACTATAGCTTGTTGGATAGCGGGTGCATAGGCCAACAAGCTGACAAATCGGCAAGGCTTCAGACTTGAAACTTTTGGAGTGAACCCCAGACTTAGGTACATGATGCCCCCAGTCTCGTTTTTGTGCAGTAAGTCCCATAGCAAGGGCTTTCAGCGTCAGCAGACATGGCTCTCATGTGTCGCGGTCTAAAGGTACCTTAACATGGATGGATTTTGACAAACTATAGCTTATTGGATAGCAAATGAATAGGCCAACAAGCTGACAAATCGGCAAGGCTTCAGATTTTAAACCTTTGGAATGAGACCCAGACGTAGGTACATGATGCCCCCAGTCTCGTTTTTGTGCAGTAAGTCCCATAGCAAGGGCTGTCAGCGCCAGCCGACATGGCTCTCATGTGTCGCGGTCTAAAGGTACCTTATCATGGATGGATTTTGACAAACTATACCTTGTTGGATTGCGGATGAATGGGTAAACAAGCTGACAAATCGGCAAGGCTTCAGACTTGAAACTTTTGGAGTGAGCCCCAGACGTAGGTACATCATGCCCCCAGTTTCGTTTTTGTACAGTAAGTCCCATAGCAAGGGCTGTCAGCGCCAGCCGACATGGCTCTCATGTGTCGCGGTCTAAAGGTACCTTATCATGGATGGATTTTGACAAACTATACCTTGTTGGATGGCGGATGAATGGGTCAACAAGCTGACAAATCGGCAAAGCTTCAGACTTGAAACTTTTGGATTTAAACCCAGACGTAGGTACATGATGCCCCCAGTCTCGTTTTTGTGCAGTAAGTCCCATAGCAAGGGCTGTCAGCGCAGGCCGAATTGGCTCTCATGTGTCGCTGTCTAAAGGTACCTTATCATGGATGGATTTTGACAAGCTATACCTTGTTGGATGGCGGATGGATGGGTCAACAAGCTGACAAATCGGAAAAGCTTCAGACCTGAAACTTTTGGAGTGAGTTTCAGACGTAGGTGCATGATGCCCCCAGTTTCGTTTTTGTGCAGTAAGTCCCATAGCAAGGGCTGTCAGCGCCAGCCGACATGGCTCTCATGTGTCGCGGTCTAAAGGAACCTTATCATGGATGGATTTGGACAAACTATACCTTGTTGGATGGCGGATGAATGGGTAAACAAGCAGACAAATCGGCAAAGCTTCAGACTTGAAACTTTTGGATTGAGACATAGACGTAGGTACATGATGCCCCCAGTTTCGTTTTTTGTGCAGTAAGTCCCATAGCAAGGGCTGTCAGCGCCAGCCGACATGGCTCTCATGTGTCGCGGTCTAAAGGTACCTTATCATGGATGGATTTTGACAAACTATAACTTGTTGGATAGCGGATGAATAGGTCAACAAGCTGACAAATCGGCAAAGCTTCAAACTTGAAACTTTTGGAGTGAGCCCCAGACGTGGGTACATGATGCCACCAGTCTCGTTTTTGTGCATTAAGTCCTATAGCAAGGGCTGTCAGCGCCAGCCGACATGGCTCTCATGTGTCGCGGTCTAAAGGTACCTTTACATGGATGGATTTTGACAAACTATAGCTAATTGGATGGCAAATGAATAACCCAACAAGCTGAAAAATCGGCAAGGCTTCAGTTTTAAACCTTTGGAGTGAGTCCCATGCGTGGGTACATAATGCCCCCAGTCTCGTTTTTGTGCAGTAAGTCCCATAGCAAGGGCTGTCAGCGCCAGCCGACATGGCTCTCATGTGTCGCGGTCTAAAGGTACCTTAACATAGATGGATTTTGACAAACTATAGCTTATTGCATAGCAAATGAATAGGCCAACAAGCTGACAAATCGGCAAGGCTTCAGATTTTAAACCTTTGGAGTGAGACCCAGACGTAGGTACATGATGCCCCCAGTCTCGTTTTTGTGCAGTAAATCCCATAGCAAGGGCTGTCAGCGCCAGCCGATATAGCTCTCATGTGTCGCGCTCTAAAGGTAACTTAACATGGATTAATTTTGACAAACTATAGCTTGTTGGATAGCGGATGAATAGGCCAACAAGCTGACAAATCGGCAACGCTTCAGACTTGAAACTTTGGGAGTGAGACCCAGACGTAGGTACATGATGCCCCCAGTCTCGTTTTTGTGCAGTAAGTCCCATAGCAAGGGCTGTCAGCGCCAGCCGACATGGCTCTCATGTGTCGCGGTCTAAAGGTACCTTAACATGGATGGATTTTGACAAACTATAGCTTGTTGGATAGCGGATGAATAGGCCAACAAGCTGACAAATCGGCAACGCTTCAGACTTGAAACTTTGGGAGTGAGACCCAGACGTAGGTACATGATGGGCTGTCAGCGCCAGCCGATATGGCTCACATGTGTCGCGGTCTAAAGGTACCTTAACATGAATGGATTTTGACAAACTATAACTTGTTGGATAGCGGATGAATAGGCCAACAAGCTGACAAATCGGCAAGGCTTCAGACTTGAAACTTTTGGATTGAGCCCCAGACGTAAGTACATGATGCCCCCAGTCTCGTTTTTGTGCAGTAAGTCGAATAGCAAGGGCTGTCAGCGCCAGCCGACATGGCTCTCATGTGTGGCGGTCTAAAGGTACCTTACCATGGTAAATTTTGACAAACTATAGCTTGTTGGATAGCAAATGAATAGGCCAACAAGCTGACAAATCGGCAAGGCTTCAGATTTTAAACCTTTGGAATGAGACCCAGACGTAGGTACATGATGCCCCCAGTCTCGTTTTTGTGCAGTAAGTCCCATAGCAAGGGCTGTCAGCGCCAGCCGACATATCTCTTATGTGTCGCGGTCTAAAGGTAACTTAACATGGATGAATTTTGACAAACTATAGCTTGTTGGATAGCGGATGAATAGGCCAACAAGCTGACAAATCGGCCAGGCTTGAGACTTGAAACTTTTGGAGTGAGCCTCGGACGTAGGTACATGATGCCCCCAGTCTCGTTTTTGTGCAGTAAGTCCCACAGCAAGGGCTGTCAGCGCCAGCCGACATGGCTCTCATGTGTCGCGGTCTGAAGGTACCTTAACATGGATGGATTTTGACAAACTATAGCTCTTTGGATAGCAGATGAATAAGCCAACAAGCTGACAAATCCGCAAGGCTTCAGACTGGAAACTTTTGGATTGAGCCCCAGACGTATGTACATGATTGGCTGTCAGCGCCAGCCGACATGGCTCTCATGTGTCGCGGTCTAAAGGTACCTTAACATGAATGGATTTTGACAAACTATAACTTGTTGGATAGCGGTTGAATAGGCCAACAAGCTGACAAATCGGCAAGGCTTGAGACTTGAAACTTTTGGAGTGAGCCCCAGACGTAGGTACATGATGCCCCCAGTCTCGTTTTTGTGCAGTAAGTCCCATAGCAAGGGCTGTCAGCGCCAGCCGACATAGCTCTCATGTGACGCGGTCTAAAGGTAGCTTAACATGGATGAATTTTGACAAACTATAGCTTGTTGGATAGCGGATGAATAGGCCAACAAGCTGACAAATCGGCAAGGCTTCAGACTTGAAACTTTTGGAATGAGCCGACTTTTGGAATGAGCCGACATGGCTCTCATGTGTCGCGGTCTAAAGGTACCTTACCATGGATGGATTTTGACAAACTATAGCTTGTTGGATAGCGGATGAATAGGCCAACAAGCTGATAAATCGGTAAGGTTTCAGACTTGAAACACTTTTGGAGTGAGTCCCAGACGTAGGTACATGATCCCCCAGTCTCGTTTTTGTGCAGTAAGTCCCATAGCAAGGGCTGTCAGCGCCAGCACTGGGACTGCACTCTCGCCCAGTTTTTCTCTACGTTTATACAAGACAATGTTGAGGAAGAGAACAACAATATTTTGTCTAAATCTTCTGTCTAGTTTGTCTATTTGCCATGATAAATCACCTGGCCAACGTGCAATTTAATGTATTACTTATTTTTTTGAGATAGTTTGTCTTCCATGACTATCGTTTCCGAGCAAAAAGTGTGGAAAATGGTTTGTTTGGAATGGGACTTCATACTCTCGCCAAGTTTTTCTCCGCGTTGACACAAGACACTGCTGAGAAAGATAACAACATTATTTTGTCTAAATCTTCTATCTAGTTTGTCTATTTTTCATGATAAATCACCTAGCCAACGTGCATTTTAAGGCATTACTTAATTTTTGAGATAGTTACTCGTTCATGACTATCGTTTCCGAGCAGAATGAGTGGAAAATGGTCTGTTTGGACTGGGACTGCACTCTCGCCCAGTTTATCTCCGCGTTTTCACAAAACACTGTTGAGGGAGAGAACACCAAATTTTTATCTAAATCTGCTGTCTAGTTTGTCTATTTTTCATGATAAATAACCTGGCCAACGTGCATTTTAATGCATTACTTAATTTTAGAGAGAGTTTGTCGTGCGTGACTATCGTTTCCGAGCAAAATGTGTGGAAAATCGTCTGTTTGGACTGGGACTGCACCTTCGCCAAGTTTTTCTCCGCGTTGACATAGGACACTACTGAGAGAGATAACAACAACATTTTGTCTAAATCTGCTGTATAGTTTGTCTATTTTTCATGATAAATCACCTGGCCAACGTGCAATTTAATGCATTACTTAATTTTTGAGATAGTTTGTCGTGCATAAATGACTATCGTTTCCGAGCAAAAAGAATGGAAAATGGTCTGTTTGGAATGGGACTGCATACTCTCGCCAAGTATTTCTCCGCGTAGACACAAGACACTGCTGAGAGAGATAACAACAATATTTTGTTTAAATCTTCTGTAGAGTTTGTCTATTTTTCATGATAAATCACCTGGACACAGTGCAATTTAATGTATTACTTAATTTTTGAGATAGTTTGTCGTGCATGACTATCGTTTCCGAGCAAAATGTGTGGAAAATGGTCTGATTGGACTGGGAATGCACTCTCGCCCAGTTTTTCTCCGCGTTTACACAGGACACTGTTGAGTGAGAGAACAACAATATTTTGTCTAAATCTTCTCTCTAGTTTGTCTATTTGCTGATGTGACTTTACTCAATTGGACTGGTACAGAACGACACGAATGCAGGATCTCAGCGGTAAATATTGGGTTTTGTGAAACGAGTGTCGAGTTAGATACCGACCTAGTAAACAAAAGCGTTTCTTCCTGAAAAGAAAAAAAAACAATAGAAGTTTGGCGTGTTGTTGCTGCATGGTACGAAGGGCAGTCTAGACTGGCTACCGCCCACAGGTAGCCTACCGTACCCAGATAAGCATACCAGAGAATGGTATTGAAGTAACTGTAGTTCGATCAGTGCAGGTTTCAAAGTGCTTCAAAATTATTAGACCATTTCTCTGCAGCAGCTCAAGATCAACGCAATCTGGTCTCTACCTTCACATGTACCCATTTACACTCCTTGGTTAAGAGAGGCAATTGCAGTAAAGTGTCTTGCCCATGAACATAGGCACCATATAAAGTTCCCCGTCAGAGTTCAAACCCCCGTACCGTGAAACACGACTCGGCCACCGTAACCATTGGCCATTGTTATTAAACGACGATATTCATGGAGAAAATTATATGATTGACAATGTCAAATAAGTACAGGATTTAATAAGAATAAACAAAAAAACTAAATCAAGGGGATTTCATCTTTTTTGCGGGTAAGTTATTATTTACTTTTGGATAATTTACTTTTGAGGCCACGATTTATCATTTATGATTGAATAATGGATTAGCTCAGTGTTAGTTATGCTAATGAATTTAGTGCCGGGCGACTATCACTGATTGGAGTAAATTATAGACGAGGAGATAGATAAGCACTGGAGCGAGGTCCGATGTCCATCCGTGAGGGGACCGTCGCGTCAAACTGCGGCCGGCGAATTCTTAGCCAAACTCGGTGACCATTTTATTTTATCTACAAACACCGATAATCACATTTGTAAAAGAAAATTAGCACATGCTGCTTAACTGCGTGATCATGGAATTTTGCAAATTCCTCCGAAATATGGACACAATTTCACTTGAGCTCGGTAATTTCACAGGCCTTTGGAGTAAAATAACGTTGCAGAACAGTATTCACTACGTTTTTTTTATTTATCCTTTTTTTTTTTTACAGCTATAGGCCTACATAGTATGCTGGTTTGCAATACCACTGAATGAAAAATCCGTATCATTTTTATCTTTCAATGAAATCTCATTGAAAGCATTGTTAAATCCGAAACTAAAAGTGTAAAAATGTGTGTGACCTATTATAAATTATTAAATGTATGAGACCCATCAAAGCGAATGGTTCTGATAAATACATTTGTTTTTAGAGATGGAAAGAAACCTGATGGGAAAAAAGTTATACCAACATTGCTTGTAAAAAAAAATATTGTCAAGATGCATGGGAAATGAGTAGGGTGTCTCTTATCTTGTTTATTACTTGAAACGTTTTCATTCTTAAGACAGTACGTATGGGCTATCAATGGTGTTGCCCACATGTGTTTATTAGAACTTGCAGACTGTAATCCAGTTTGTGAAACAGAGGACAAAATAACGCCCCACGAAACCGAAAACTCCCTTTTCGACTTTAGACAGAATTTTCACTCTTTTGATACAAAAGCCGAATTGACCGCATTTGATCGGTTTTCGACATTTGATAGATTTTCAGAGGTTCCCCTCTATTAAAACTCTGTGTGCGTTTCATAAGGTTGACTAGGTTAGGCTGGTTAATATTTATATAAAATGATAAATGATTATCTATGGCTTATCTTGGGCGGCTTCGCAGAGTGTCGGAGGTTACGTGTATTACTCGTCACAGATGGCAACCAACACTGGTTCACAGTCCAATTCCTATTGACTACCGACACCGTGCACGAGTTTTTTTCTGTGGTGTCGAATCTGTGGTGAGACCCGTAGCTAAAAAAATATCGAAAAGGTTTTCCATTTTCCACTTTACAACCATGGATGAGAAGCCAGACAAGTTTGGTGAGAGGGCAGTCAAGTTCGATGAGGAACCGCTAATACGACCGGTATGTATTTTATTTAATTATTTTGTTCCCAGCATACGAGCACTGGTAAAAATGTTAAAAGACTTTAATCTAAAGCAAAACGCATAACTGTTTTTGTCTAACAAAACAGGCTTAAAAGTAATGACCAACATTTGCGAACATAAACAATAAAAACTACCATACTATTATGACATGCCTTACTTTACTGTAAGTGAATAAAAGTAAGTATTCTGTGAAATCATGACACCTGTATGCCATATGGCACATGTCATTTTCAAGAAAGGTGGCATTTTTGTATCAATATCCAACGATGATGCGCCGACCATCACTGGGAAAAATCTGACTTTTAGTTTCAAATACTGCCCCCAATTTACCAATTAATTTAGTCCACATTTTGTTTGCAATCAGTCACACGTCCTGAACGAGTGCAAGCCAGCTAGTCTGGTTCCCTGACCTGACAATTCCAGACGTCTATAAATGGCTCTGTTCTGTCAGAAGTATAGGATCAGGGAACCAGACTACAAGATCTAATATATCTGAAGAGAGTTACAAAGAAAAATTACCTATCCAAATTAAAGCTGAGAAATGTCAGCATGAACTGTGAGAAAAGTGTGAAAATGCATCTTCATGTTTCCGGAGGTAAAGCAAGGTTTTGTTGAAAGGCCTCCCTTCCTGTTCGCTCATACGTTTTTGACTTACAACATCTTGTACATGTAGTACGATCGCAGTTCGTCACTCGGGAAAAATATTTCTCACTCATGTAACCGATTGCGAATTATTCGTTAAATTTGGTATAGTATTTGAATATAAAAAAACTTGTTTTTTTTCCTAGCGAAAGTTAGGTTCAAACAGTCACGAGGACATGATGTTAATTCCTCTTTCTTGAAAATGAGAGCAGAAAAGTCGCAATTATTTCACAACATGCTTGATCCTATTATTTCCTTACCATCAAGTAAAGTATTTAATTTTCTGGTAGTTTTGACTTACTTTATGTTTGCAAATGGTCCATTCGGCCTTTGCAGTGCTCAATGCATGCTATGAAACTTTTGTGTTGTTAAGGTATCTCTGTCTCTCGAAATATGTTAACCTGAAATGCTCAAATGTTTGTATTGTGTTCTGCTTTTACTTGTAAATGAAGCGAATTGTGCATCTCTGTCACACTTGTGCAAGCAATTGGAAAATAATCCACACCCGAATTTATCAAGGATTTTCTGTGTTTTATTAATACCATTTTATATGCTCGTTATTTTCATATCTACATTGTCTGCCTGCAACTGCTGCATTATAACATTTACAAGGCATATTGAATTTTCAGTGCAGTGGAATATAATGGAAGAAAACACCGTCAGATTGTCCAAAACTATGCTAGATATAAACGGTAGGATCTGTCCACCCATTTATAGCTCCAAATTCCAAAGTCGACAGTTATATAATACCAAAAATAGACTCAACATTTGAACTTCAAACTTGTGCGCTTGCTGGAAACAACTTGAAGCTACTTGAAACTAAACTTAGCTACTGTTATATATATATAGCTAATGTTGTTTATATTGCACTCGATATGACAATGTTGCACTCGTCTTCGACTCGGGCAATATTGTCATAGCTCGTGCAATGTATTCTTGTATTCACAAAGTCATCCAATATTATATAATTATAATAATGACGTAACTTCACTCTCTGATTTCCAGAGTAACCATTCGAATGAAAACCGCTCCCTCCGACTGAAACAAAGGATATGACTGAAATCCATTCAACCGACATAGAGTTTTCACTTTTTGAGTTTGCACATGCTTTTAGAGCAATTCGATCTAAACTGTATGGTTATTGTGGCCGTGAAGTGACATTACTGGTCAAGAATATTTGTCTTTGTGACGTCGTGGTGTTTTTTTCAGTAGTCGTGAATATTTTCGCGGCGTCGTGCGATGATATTTTTGCGACGCCGTGTACATTTTTCACGAGTAGTCGACAGCGTGAGACAAATTCACGATGTCGCGACAAACCGTCGCAATAAATTCCAGACCAGATGCACGAATAGTGCGGTTTTTTTGTCATAAATATGTTCCCAGTTACTTGAAGGTTCAACAGTGTGCATCATATGGGATAGCAGATATTTGCCCCGCGTGTCGCGCAACGTACCTTGTTAATTGAGTTCGTATTGTGTTTGTAAAATAAAGTCACGCCAATTCATTCAAGTTTTGCTATCTGAGTTCCCCTCCATTGAGTTTTCGACACGTACGATGAAGCATGCAACGATAGGAATCCTGCCGCCGAAACTATGAAATAACACCCTCTATCGCGCCCGTTTAGTTAAATGTCCTCCAAGCTGATGAAAATAAATATATATATTCGCGACAAAATTCGCGCCTCGTCGCAAAGAAAAATATTCACGGCTGGTTATATCCCTTCAAGGCCATCATACTCTTTTGAAATTAATGAGTAAAAGAAATATGTCCCTTGAAATCTAATATGGGGGAGCCCACCCCTCCCCCGTCGGCTCCCCTCCCCCGTCACCATGGGTTGAAAGACCCTGGACCAGGGTTAAAAGACACCCGCGGAGTCTTCCAAATGATAATCCTTCTTGACTGACAACGTGGATAAATGATAATCAATAATGTTTGAACATTCAGAGTGGCGTCCCTCTTGCAAAACAAATATCGCTTTCCATGTCGATCGATTTTCGGTTGTTTTTTTCCCAGGGAGGTTTTTATTTAAAAACAAAAACAAAAAAAACTGTTGATTTTTGAGGGTTTTCGATGAATACATATACGTAGACGGCTGGGCTCGGCCCCTGCAGACAGCCGGCAGCGTAATTTTTATTCCCAGTTTAGGTGTCATGAATAATTCATGTTTATCCATGAGAACGGACAATGACATCAACAGCATTGTTGTTAGTTACTCAACTAGTTACAATACTTTAAAGCATTTTAAAGAACGGTTGTCGTCGAGCTACCACACAGTAGCCTAGTGGATAGCGAGATGAGCTATGGATACAAAGATCCCTGGTTCGATTCCACGTCGTCGCTGCTCATTTTCATCAGCTATTTTTCTTCTCCAAATTTATCACTGAGATAATTTTAAATTAAGGGGAAAATAGAACGAGAACCTAAGTCTTGCAATGATTCAAAGGAAAAACTGAATTATTCATGACATTGCCCCTAACCCTCCTAGGAAAAAAAAATACGCCAGCCGGCAAAGTATCAAAAACGTGTTGAACCAATGTGCGGCAGAATCCTGACCTTATGCTCGGTTGGAACATAAATGATCTATAAAACACATTTAATACGGGCGATTCCCAATAGTGCGCCTCCAAGAGTTTGCAACGCGTTGGCCAATCACAATGCGCAAAATCTGTCGACCCAATGCGCGTTTGGAAAAGGTCGACTGATTTCGCGCATTGTGATTGGCCAACGCGTTGCAAACTCTTGGAGGCGCACTATTGGGAATCGCCCGTATTGAACACAACTTAAGCCCGAGTGTACGTGAGTGCACCATAATGATGACTAGCGTAAAACAACATCACGCATCGGCATATTACGAAAGCCCTGTAGTGCCATCAAGTATATATTTTGTCCAAGTTCGTTTTTACGAGATTTTTTTTCTCGAAGTTCGTTTTTACGAGATTTTTTTCTGGAAGTTCGTTTTTACGAGATTTTTTTTCTGGAAGTTCGTTTTTACGAGATTTTTTTTCTGGAAGTTCGTTTTTACGAGATTTTTTTTCTCGAAGTTTGTTTTTATGAGATACATTTTCTCGAAGTTCGTTTTTATGAGATACATTTTCTCGAAGTTTGTTTTTATGAGATACATTTTCTCGAAGTTCGTTTTTATGAGATACATTTTACGGAGTTACGGAGTTTTATGAAGTTACGGAGCCCCTAAAGGGACATCCAAAATTATTTTTTTATCTCGGAATAGTAGTCATTTTGAATCGTTACTATGTCCTCATAATTATCCAGTTAGTCTTAAATGCTTTAGAACATGTTATTGAAGTAAGGATGTGTAATCCCCAAAATATACTTTTCAAAAGAAATAAAAATGTACTCAAATGTGGGAATAAATGTATACACGAAAGGGATTAATGATTTAAGCAAATTAGGCACTCTTCCCAAAAGAATTTTCAGGGTCACCCCTTCAGAATACCTTCTCTAAGGCTATAACAACATATTTGCCAAGTTTGGTGCTTTGGACCAATTGGTCACGATCTTATCAAAAATTGGGTCTAAGCCACCTGACTATCATGAGGGGAAAAGAATAGGCAAGAAAGTCAAAAATACAGACACACACTTTGACACATGCTTACCTTTGGAGAGTCCCAGACGGTGTGCAATCTGTGCTCGCTCGGTCCAATATTTGAATATAATTTTGTAAGTTTAGAAGAGAAATCGGTCCTCGGATAGGGCAATCATCACCCGATGAATAGTACATGGAAGCGCACATTATTAGAAACTGTGCATACTTTGGTGACAGCATTTTCTTGGTTCTCCAAGAAGAAAGCGAGGTAAAAGACAATACATACATTCATAAATCGTAAAACATATTTGCGCTTATACTCACGTAGTATTAGTATACCGGGCGTAAATGATTTTAATCATAAATGGCATAAAGCTAATAATAATTTACTAAATGTGTAAAGTTTTGATATTGTTTATCAATTTATAACAACAAAAAATGGTCCCAGGTTATTTTGAACCGGGTACATGTGCTAGCAATATAAATGCAGTGCCAGGGAAGTACCGAGCCTAGAGACAACTATATGCACGTTACATAATTATTTTAACCGATTGTGACCGCTTCTCATTAACCGACGCAAACCGCGGCAGCACAAACCGACAACGTTGTGCCCCACGATGAACACTGCGCAAATATCGTTTCAACTGGTGTGGGTCGTTATTCCCTTGAATTTCGGTTTTATCAAAAACATGTGCATGTATTGAGAAAATCAAATCAACAACGCACACGCGACTAATTGCGAATAAATAAAGCATGCGAATAAATAAAGCAAACTGTTGCGAGGCGTTGTGAACGAGATCCCGGTTGCGACCGCTAGATGATGGTGTAGGCCCCAGGCGCGGTTCTATCGGGGGCTAGGGGGGGCTGTAGCCCCAAAATGTTTTTTTTGTCTAGCCCCCCCAAAATAAATTCCGTAAAAAAAAATTGCATTAGCAAAAAGAATGATTGTGATGTACATGCGAACGGTCTCCCCCTAAAGAAGAAATAGCCGTGACAAGGGTGCATTAGTTAATATATTGTGAATGATTTTAGGATTTTATTGGCGCTCCCCATTGAAAATATGGCATGAGCCCCCCCCCCCCACCCCACCTATTGATTTTCGGAGGCCTAAGTGTCTGGAAAAAAATACCCGGTCAACATTGCAGCACGCCTCCCTGAAAAAAATTCTTGATTCACCGTGCTAGCCCCCCCCCCAAAATATTGGTTCTAGAACCGCGCCTGCCTAAGTGACTCGCTTTTGGTATTTTCAACCTATTTGCACCGCTAGCGACGTAGAGGGCAGATGAGTATACATCAGAAGTTTAACCCGGTGTCAAATGAAAATCGGACTCGTAATAAAATCGGACTCTTTTTCCCCTTTTATTGGTTAAACCCTCTCACGTGACCGGTCGCCCTCCTAATTATCTATGCATGAGCATGAGCAATATCACCAATGAGTCCGTATTTCATAAAACCTAAATTCATGCTGCACCGGCTGTGGCAGGGATGAACCGTGAGGTGAAGCAGAAGCGGTAAGGTAAAGGAGATTTAAGTTATCCTCTCGAGTTTGGACATAAAAGGTCGCCTGGTTTTTATGCCCCGCCCACCCTCCTCAGCAAGGTTGCTTGTTCGGACTCTGGTTTCTATGCTCGAATCTTTCTTGCCCATAGGCAGGGTGTGCATGGACTTATAAAAAGCCTATAGGGTCATTTGCTTTTCATGCGTATTGGTTGTTTCCAATAATAAAACGGGTAACACCACTCAAATTCTGTTGAAGTTTCAGCTCAGTAGATAGTACACTTTTCGAGAAAACAAAAACAATACACATGATCGCGACACACGATTTCGTCAATAGCACTCTTTTTTTCAAAAGTCAGTTAATATTAACTGATCGTTGGGATTCACCTACAATAAATTTCACGGGGCGTACGGTACTAGTCTATAATCCAAGACTTAGTAAGCTTGTCGATAGTTATAGTCAGTATTTACTTTTCGGATAAATGCAAATGATATATGCCTTTAACAAACGACATTGGTAATATACGAGACATTTCGATGTACGGTACTATATCACGGATAATTATTATGAGGGGGAAAAAAGACATTTGGAGAGGACCAAGTGTGGGTAAAATAAACGGAAATAAGTTTTGATGTGTTTGATGTTTCCCCTTAAATTCTGTTTGTGTCATTACTGACCTCTTTGCGGCTGGTTTTGTATGAGAAAACAAAACTGTAGAAAGGACCAAGTGTGGGTAAAATAAACGGAAATAAGTTTTGATGTGTTTGATGTTTCCCCTTAAATTCTGCTTGTGTCATTACTGACCTCTTTGCGGCTGGTTTTGTATGAGAAAAGAAAAATGTAGAAAGGACCAAGTGTGAGTAAAATAAACGGAAAAAGGTTTTGATGTGTTTGATGTTTCCCCTTAAATTCTTTTTGTGTCATTACTGACCTCTTTGCGGCTGGTTTTGTATGAGAAAACAAAACTGTAGAAAGGGCCAAGTGCATGGGTAAAATAAACGGAAATAAGTTTTGTGCGTTTGATGTTTCCTCTTAAATTCCGTTCCTGTCATGTGACTAATTCCGTTTGTCATGTAACTCCCATCTTTGCTGCTTTTTTTTTTTAAGTATTATTATCGATACATGTCGCATGCCTCCCCTCAACCTTGAAGTGGCATCATCATCATTGAATAATGTCAACACATACCAGGAAACCAAGTGAAAACAAAATATCTGTATGTGCTAACTTGCACAGATGAGGGTGGACCAACTTCATTATGTACAGTGGCGTAGCCGGGGGGGGGCGACAGCCCCCCCCCCCTGAAAACTTGTCGCCCCCAGTCGGCCCCCCCCCCCTGAGATTTTGAGTTTCTAAAAAAAATATCATTGATCTACATGACGACCCCCATGATATGTTCTAGCCCCCAGCCCCCACAGCCCCCCGCCCCCACAGCCCCCGCCCCCAGCCCCCTCATGAAAATTCCTGGCTACGCCACTGATTATGTATTACACATTAGGGATTAACGATTTATGCAAATTAGGCACCCTTCCCAAAATAATTTCAGGTGTCACCCCTTCAAAATATCTTCTCTAAGGCTATAACAACATATTTGCTAAGTTTGGTGCTTTGAACCAGTTGGTCACGATCTTGTCAAATATTGGGTCTAAGCCACCTGACTATGGTGTCTATGGGAATATGTATACTTGTGTGCACCCATACACGCCTTCTAGTCAACACGCATGCGCCAGACAATCCCTTATCTTTCCCCCTCCCGAGGGTACCATGTGATGTAATGAAGGACACGTACTCGGACAATAACCCGTTTACCGCTTCACGTGCACTATAGTGTTGCCCATAGAGAAAAACAACTATAGACGGAGCACAAGACTACAGGATCGCTATTGTAGTATTGAGGTCCAAAACAACCTCACAATCTTTTCTTGAGCATCCTTCTCCTGGATTTGCACCTCATTCCAAAAATGGGAAAGTTTAAATATTCGTCTACTGGTACTTCTGTTAAACAGGGGAAATTGACGGTATGGCTGGGTTTGTCCACATTCTCCGTGTCGGTGGGATCCTCCTTGCAGTTCGGCTACGGGACCGGTGTGCTGACGGCACCCTTGGGCTTCGGGGTAAGTGCGCATCGAAACTATGAAAATTCAAATCTCTCATTAAAAGAAGCAAACTCTAGGCCTTTTTCAAAGCTAAACAGATGGTGTTTCCTTGTCCATATTCCAAGCCTCAATTGCCATTTCCAAGAGCTGCTGTTTGCCGCTTTCCAATCAAATATCTTGGAATTTGGAAACAGTTTTATTTTTCAATTCGATTTGTTAATCGAATAACAAGTAACTAGGAAACTGCCACTTGTAGTATATCTTTTCATTGTAGATTAAACACCGACTATAATGTTTCACATTTGAAGCGTCATTGCATATGATACAACTTTAAAGGTAGCTACTATAGAATGGTTATTCAGTGTAGGCACCATTTTGAATAAAGTTATTATATTATACAGTCAACTATAGTTGCACTGATCTAACAAGTTTAAAAAACTGCTTTAAATAGAAACACATCACCTTTTCCATTCTGATCATCTTACATCATCACAATTTTTTTTACCCACTTCGAGTAGATATATGACTAAAAATGGAGCACACAAATGGGAACATGTGTCGCAAGAATCATTCACCCATTAGATGGTCCAAGCAAGAAAATAAGATTGGTATGAGAATTTGATATTGGCAAAAAGAACTTACATGGAGCCCTTTAATTGTTATGTAATGCAAGAAGCCAGACGGGAAACTGATTCCCTTCCATCGAAAATAGACGGTTGCCATTTTACCGCGCTTGACAAGACAGCCATGCATGATGCATTATGAATGGGCTGCGCCCATGGTCACTCAGTGACTGCCTGCGTACGCCTCTGCCCCACCCCCTGCCAACCCCCCAAACACTTTCTATAAATTATCTCGTAGTGAATAGAACCATAGAACCAAGCAGTCTGCATCCGCAGCACAAATATGCCAAGGAAAGCAATCTGAAAGGTCCTCTTTCTTGTCAAGACAGGCAAACAAAATGTGACACAAACCTCCAGAATAATGCTTTTGGGTAAAGGCCCTTTCTTCACGAAATCTTAAGGCTTTAACCTTGGAAGTTGGAAATCAACTATAACTAAGAACACTCAAAATATTCACCCTCACGGGATCCGATTCATTTCCATACGTACATGACCAACTAATTCATGATAAATCTGTCTTTAAAAACTCATTTTCCTGGGATCCGGCTGCGTTTTCGTTGCACACTAACGGCCTGATAAATTTGATTACATAACAGTAAATTATTTTACAATGTGCGTTGGTAAACGGTGCATTTGCGCCATGCCCAAACAAAGTCATGTGTATTCGGCATGGCGTACGACCTTGTGCTAGGTCTCATGGTGATAAAATTGAGTATAACGATTATATGTCAGCCACTTGGATTCGTGTGTACGCTACTGTTTTGTTACTGCTGAAGACTGTTGTTTTGTAGGGTCATTTTCTTAAAGACTGAGGAGGAAAAATTTACCAAATTACAAAATAAGGTGTGTACGTTTCAAAGGCCAGTCTTGAATTGAAGGATTTAAAATAGCGCTATTGTATTCTCCGCTCTCTTAGCTTTGCTTATCGGTAAAACTGATACGATTTGGTTTATTTGTTCAATAGGGATGGGGTATCGTCATATTCAAGCAAGTTAGAACAAACAGTTTAGGTTATGTTGGGAAGACACTTCACATGTTCTTACTGCAAACGAACAATAGAATATGTGTGCATTTCAAGTTGAGCATTTGGCAGCTAAAACAAATGTGAACAATGGACATCGTTGCTGAAAACTCCATCCGTACTAAGGGCCAAACTTGCAATAATTTCCCCAAAAAATCATCTCTTCTAGTCCTAGACAATATTTAAAATCTAGAAATGTTCACTTCAACAACAGTTCGCTGACAGGAAATAACTGATAGAACAATCTTAACATGTATGTAAATCATTTTAGTTCCATTTACCAACTTTGCAAAAGTGGTGTCATTATTGGGTGTAATATTTCTACAGAACATTGCACTCACTAAATCGTTTGGTTGATTTTTTTTTAATGTAGGCCAAAACATAACCTATATTTATACAATGAATTCCTACAGCTAAAATACACCGATGAACAATCATGGGACTAATTGCTCACAACTCCTAAATAATACTAGTACCTATGCTTAAAAAGATCATACCAATATGGTCCATTATTTATCAAACGTATTGTACAAAAGCAAACCGCCATCCTCCCCTCCATCCATTCACTTAACAGTTAACTGTTAACACAATAACAAATGCTGCTTGCTCTATTATTATGCCCCGTCCACGCATAGATGCAAGCGAATCCGCACTGTACATAGCTTTGTGCATATCTCTATTGATATGGTTACGTAACCCTTCCAGCGTACCGACACTGTCCGTTTATAATCCGTTGGCGATTTGCGAGATAATGATCAGTACCTTACACCATGCAT
Source organism: Patiria pectinifera (assembly GCA_029964075.1). NCBI lineage: Eukaryota > Metazoa > Echinodermata > Asteroidea > Valvatida > Asterinidae > Patiria > Patiria pectinifera. The sequence continues at coordinate 13,015,535 of CM057134.1, forward strand.
AGTATATACATATATACATGTACATGTACATCATAGTATAGGGCCTAGATGTACATGTACACAGATGGAAGGAAATAAAGAAGGGGATTGAGCGTTGTGATTGTGAGGGGAAATTTAGCTGTTGCAACTGTGTGTGCATCCAAACTCGTGTTAATTTATTTTTATTACACGATTGATTGGAGCATTGGAAAGAGTCGACCTGGCCAAAAAAAACTGTTATTTAAGTGCAAACCATGTACAAGGGCGGATCCAGAACGCAATTTTTTTGGGGGGGGGCCAAAAAAAAATTTTGGTCCCCCCAAAAAGTGGTTCAAAATTTTTTTGGATTCTAGATGCTCTGTGGTGCGATCTGAGGCAATTTCTGACCACTTTAACCAATGTTTTTTGGGGGAAAAGATGGTGGTGTACTCATTGCCTGCCTTTATTGCGATATTACATTAAAAAAACAAAAATGGTTTCGTTTTTGGGGGGGGGGCATGGCCCCCTTTGGCCCCCCCTCCCCTGGATCCGCCCTTGACCATGTACCAAAGTCAAACACCTTCGCTCTTTTCGCATAATGAAGTATTGCAAGGGCGTCTGATAGGCTACATTATTTTGGTACAACTTACATGGAACTATAATAAGTATGGGAATAAGAAGCTAACAGCAAAAATAACAGCAGTAACCTAGATCTAGCGACGGTGTTACAAGTCAACACGAGGTGATCGAACAGGCAACTGTTTAATTAGTCAAAAATATCCAATAAGTCTTTTCCAGTGTAGAATTTGTTTTAATTTGGAGGAAAAAAAATATGTAAACGTTACCTCCGGTTTGATGACGCCATCGCTTGAAAATTTGCTCACTGAAATTGATTTAATAGACAGGATACTAGAATATTAAAAAGTACACAAATGTATTTAATGTATGCATCGATAGCATCTTACTTCCGGTTTGATGACGTCACAGCAACAATGTAGCTGATATCATTATCTGTGCCATGTTATTTGTGCCACGAACATCGCCACTGGATTATGGATGTAAATTATATGCATTGTAAAAAATGAATTGCATCGAAAAACTAAAATTGGTCAATTTCAAAATTCTTCCTATTTTAACTTCAGGTTTGATGACGTCATGATTCTGAACCCTCGCTATGCAATGTCTACCTGATTACACAAAACAAAATGTGAACAGTGCTCCATTCATTTGAAAAGTTACACTACAGTTCAGAGTAATTTTTCAAATTTTGTCCTTAAATCGCTCGTAATTTAATACCAGATGTCGTCATGATGAGTCACTTTTTTCTCTTCACATCTTCAAACCTAGGTTGAGTAGGTTCAAGTTCATACTTGTTTTCATCTTCGCCCCTTGACCCATATTGCGTAGAAATTAACTCTATTTCAATTTGAGGCTTCCGTTGGTATTTTGAATTCACCAAATGTTGTCCTTGGTAGCCATGGAAGTAAAGGTCAAGCAACTTCAAGTACACATCAGAAATGTGTATCAATTAATGGTTATTATGATAACAAAGTATGAACATGATTTATCATTTTGTTCAGTAGTTATAAGTGTAAGAAATTGGTCACATTTTGAACTTGTAATCATGACTTCAGATTAATATGCACACCTTGGTACCAGGGTTGATATTTGTTCAAGGTTTCAAGTTTATACCATATATATAGAAAAAAAGTCGCGGAGAATTATTGTCCGGGAAAAAAGAAGAAACAAAACGAACGGTTTCAAAACGGTGATGGGGTGGTGACCAATGAGAAAAACTAGGCACAGGTTTGATTTTCTCTTCTTTTTCACAGTACATCAATGATTTTTACAACGCGTCCAACTATCAGCGTCGAGAGGCCTACGTTGACCCGGGCACCATGACGTGGTTGATCGCCTTCACCACATCCCTCTACTGCGTTGGCGGGGCTTTCGGTGCGCTCCTCGGCGGTAAACTTGCCGACATCCTCGGCAGGCAAGTAGGACCTGTTTTTCCCCAACAACAATATTTCTTTTACCAAATTCATAGAGTTACAAGACCACTCCTGAGTCCTGACCTAAACTCTTGTCTTCTTAAACCATTAGAAACGTGCCGCGATATCTAATTCTGCCCCCCCCCCACACCCTCCTAAAACAAATCGAGAGGAAACGAGCCAGTTTCTTCCTAGAAGCAACTGAAATTCCTCAAGTATAGGCACTCAAAATATGTACCCCCTTTTGGAGCCAGTAAAGTCCGCACAACTCCCCACTTTTATTGTAAGTCCTCACAAGTCCTACATTAAAGATGCGTTCCATCCCCGTGCTATTTTCGAATAACGATCCAAACCAAACTAGATTTTCGTCATTGCCAATATAAAGGAAATTCACCTTTAAATGAGACATCAAACAACCAAAAAATCCACCGACATTTAGTTATTGAATGTGTCAGGCAATAATTCTGCTCTTGCGGGGTGGGTCTATTATTTTGTGCGCAAAATGAAAGCCCTCCCCTAGAGAGTTTTCAGACGCCCCCCCCCCCCCTAGAGAGTTTTCAGACGCCCCAAATCGGAATTCATAGGGTTTTTTTCCGTTAAAACAGAACATACAAATTGTAAATTCGTTAGGAGAAAAAGAACCGTGGATTTTTTTAAGAGCACAGGATTTGCATCTTCATGTCAAGTCAAGTCAAGCTTTATGAACTGTGATAAATACTTTCCTTTTTCATCCCCTTACCTGTTTGCAGCGACCACTCCGTTGCTATGTCTGCAGCACGATGACTCCTTGTCCATATATATCTAATGGATTATATCCTTCCAGGGGCGGCGGAACCGGGGAGTGGGCAGGGGGCACCCCCCTCCCGATTTTCTCAGTCCAACAAAAGTGCCTCTCTCGCAGTTATATTTGTGCCCCTCGAGATGAAACTGCAAAATTTCCCCTCAAACGCACACGTATATTAAAGCATATGATCGCGCTACAAATAAAATCGTCTCCTCACTTGTAATGCAAAACTACCCCTCTCGCATTAACAAGATTGTGCACCTTCTCGAGATGGAAAGGTACCCCTCGACAGCACACAATTCTTCTCGCAATAATAAAATTGTGCCCCTCTCGAGATGGAAAATTGGCCATCAAAAACAATAGCGCTCCTCTCACGATAACTTCTCGAGATGGAAAACTGCCCCTCGAAAACACAATTTGTGCCCCGCTCACAGCTTAAAAACTGTGTCCCCTTTCAAGATGGAAAATGGTCCCTAAAAAAATAATAGTGCTCTTCACGTGAATACAATGGTTACTGCAGAACTGGCTCTCGCGATAAACAAAAATGGTCTCTTTTTATAACGAGGTTAAAAAAACACAAAGAGCAAGATGGACAAAGTATTCTTTTGTTCCTCGTCATATGGGTTTATAGCGTAATGAACGGGACCATATTCTTTTCCTCCACTTTCACACCGACGTAAAGGTGCCCCTTTTCTGAGAAAGTGCCCCCTTTTGGGTGTTGCCCCCAGTTTGAAAAGTTTTCCACCGCCCCTGTCTCCTCGCCTCCCATTGGCCTAGTGGAATTGCAATACTTGAACAACCAAAGATTATTTCATGTATACTCAGCATGCACTAAACAACGCATTCAAGTGGCTGTACCTGTAGCTTACAGGTGAAAGGGCCCATACAGCATTTCTTATCGGTTAGTTTCTATTTTCGGGCTCTCGTTTCACCCTCAGTCAGTGAAATTTTGAAATCTTCAACTTTGCAGGAAGGGCGCCCTCCTCCTCAACAATATCTTCTCCATTGCAGCTGCGCTGATGTTCGGGTTCTGCGGCGCCGATTTCGCCAACAGTTTCGAGTTGGTTATGCTGGCACGAATCGTTATCGGATTCATGGTCGGTAGGTATACATGTGCCAGGTATTGATTCATAAATTGATCCCAATAGATTTTTTTGTTTAACCTCCTGACCGATTCATCGATTTTATATTTGAAACTAGGGATGACCTTTATACGGGAATCAATTGCCCTATTTATAGCTTCAATGACTGGCGTTTGAAGACTCAAATAATCAATGTATCGATTAATTTAACCAAAAACCAACCGACCGCCCGATCGATACACTGACCGTGGTCCGGTTTATGAATCGATGTAATAATGTGATTGATTTATTGAAATGATTGATTGAATTAATTGACTGACTGACCAAAAGATTGACCAGTGGATGTCATGTTGAGGTTTGATTCTATATTTGTAATTGACTTGACTGGCTAAATAAAGAAAACGGTAGTCTATGAACCCCACATATCATAGAACACGTGGGCGAATTACGTTTATCGATTGCAACTTTATCTATATTACCCAAAAAATAATATCGATTAATAATTAGACTCAAAAAACGTGTTTGACAACAAAGATGTTCAAAGTGTTTTAGTTATCTCCGTATCGTAATTGACAATTTTCAAATCACTCAACCTAAACCTTCAAGAGTTCTGTGATAACTGGTGCCTAACTTGATGACTGCATTGCCAGGTTGTTCCATCACCATCGTGCCCCTGTATTTGGCCGAGATCTCCCCGGTCAATCTACGGGGAGCCGTCGGCACCTGCCACCAGCTTGCAATCACCGTCGGCATTCTTCTCTCGCAGGTAAACCTCGACTTGTATCCAACTTCTTTCTTTCTTTATTTATTTATTCCATTTCTTTACCCAGGGTATGCCCAAACAGTTTAAAACTGGTTTCCATTGGGGCCCTGCATACAATAAATAATGACTACAAACATGTATAAATATACAATTCATTACAAATACAATAAAATTCAATACAGTGAGATAAAACATTATAACTATAGAGGTTAAGAAACTAACTATAGAGGTTTGAGAAACTTCGGGTCCATCTCTGATTTTGATTTGGCCGCCTGATGAGAACCTCAAGTCCTGTGTGGTGCGCCCACGATTAATATTATTTTTATTATTATTATTTTTTTTGGGGGGGGGCGGGGGTGGTGGGGGGGGGGGGTAAAACGAAATGTTGCTCCCCGAAAAAGTGGGAACAAAAATTGTCCGCCCAAAATTTAATATGAAAAGCAAGGGGGTACTAGGACTCTCCATGACATTGGTGTATGGTACATGATTGCGTACGCAGTGGCTGCCTTTTTTTTGAGAACACGAAAAATTGGGTTGGTTTTTGGGGGCATGGCCCTCCCCCACTCCCCTCTCTGGATCTGCCGTTGTGTCAGATGGGAGGGGTCTGTCTAAAGGTTTGTGTCCTGCTTCGGGCAACATCGAAATGCTTTAACGTGAGACCAAACTTTAGAAGAGTTGTTTTTGGTGAAGACAGTGAAGATTTTAAAAACTATTCATACTCCAGGTATGAACCGGATCACAGAGATGAAATTGACGCTCAGCAGCAAGCGACTGTTGAGGTTATTTTGCCTGCATGCCAAATTGCCAAATATGATCATCCCTTCGTATTTGATGTAATACATAATTGTAATTAAACAACAAACAAAAACACTGTCGTTATGTGATTACCTTTTCGTCCTAGGCGTTTGGTTTGTTTGTGTTGAACAAACCAGACCAGTGGCCCATCCTGTTAGCCCTGACCGGTGTGTTCTCAGCCATTGAGATCCTGACGCTGCCCTTCTGCCCTGAGAGTCCCCGCTGGCTGCTCATCAACAAGAACAAACCGGAGAAATGCAGAGCAGGTATGGGTTCCCACGTGGTGCACACACACACACACACGTGCAAATGACGTCACTGGACCACGTGAACAACAACAACTGGCATGCGCAATGTGTGCAGTAGGGTTGTAGTGGTGTTGTTGTAGACTCGAAGGTATTCGCGTGCTTCCTGTCCAAAAATCAACCAACATTCAGACGACCGGCCTTTATGTACTCGACCAGCATTGACACTGCGAAACTTTGTTGTCAATGTAAATGTTGCGTTGGGCTATTAACTGGTATACTGTTAGGCCTATGCATTGATTCTTGATCCGGCATTAACGAGACACCCACGAGGTAATTGGCTGTGTGCTGACATTTCTAGACAGCAGTGGTTCCCACCCATTCATTCGGAGTAAAAAGCAGAGGCAAACAGCGAGGGAAACATGTAGCAGACAGGGCAAGTTAGGGCGCGAACTATTATGGATAACCATAGTTCGACTAACTTTACTCTAAAGAAAGATGGTGGGAGAACTACTAGAGTAGTAGTCTACTATTTGGAACCAGACCACATGGCACGTTACCAATAACCGCGCGCAACACAGTACACAACAGGGAGCCAGGACCCATAGTTTTGTGATGACATTTTGACCATCGTTTGACTGGAGGCTATGCGTTTGCACGAATTGCTATTATAGTGCGCAGGCGTAAGTTACTTCACAATCAACCACTAGTCGACTAATGGTCCTCGCCCGAACTTGCTCATAATCATTCTTGGCCTATTTGGCGACTTGTCGAACACTGTCCTTGTCGTTAGAAAGCTTAACCAACAACAACAACCGCACCAGTCTTTGGGTTACGACCGTAAAATGCGCCATTGCTCCAGCCTTCCGCATGGTGGGCATGATACCTGATTGTAAGCAGATTCCCGGATCATATTCAAGGACAGTGAAATCTGAGTATTTCCAAATCTCGTGAAACCAACCCAATTCTTTCAAATCAGCCGAAGTAGAACAGGTCACGTTTGATTCTTGCAATAACGAATAGAACACCCGTCTTCATGTAGGCCTAGAGCTAGCCAATCATAGTCGTATTTAACTCCTTACCAAATCGGGGTAATAATGCAGTATTAAAACCTACTACTTTCGTACCAAACCAATGAAAAAAAAACTCTAGTGGGATGCGGATCAACCGTTTTGCTAGAGAATCCAGAAGTAGATGTAGATGATCTTAACACCAATCATTTCTAACATAGAGATATAACGCGACTGAAAATGTAACTGTCAGAAAATGCTTGAAATATTAAATGAATTCGAAGTGGCGGCCGAATACTATTATTTGAATACCTCTGTGAATAAGAAAAGAATGCGTGCCCTTCTGGTAGCATATATAGGCTGTGCAATGACTAAAAGAAACGGCCAATTCCAGCGGTTACGAAATGAAGCGTATAAATGTCCGTGGCACAGCCAATTTAACCGTTTCTAATTAATGATTCTGAGAAAATGATCCAAAGTGTGTAGTCTGTAATCTCCTTGACCTTACCAGGTTCATTCACTGAGCTCTTAAAATGCTCTTTCACGAACTTAACATAACACTGAAGAAATAAGTTCACACATGTTTTTAATGAAATGTGAAATCTTGTGTGAATACCAATATTTAATATATAAAATTTCAAGATGAATACCGGGATTTGATCGCTCATACCGATCGACAGGACATTTTAATAGGGGAGTCAATGGAAGGGAGAAGTTTAGTTCATCATGTGTAAACTTTCTTACCATTTCTCCCTGTCGGCAGCCCTGATCAGGTTGAGAGGGGATGACGACGTGGACGATGAGATTACGGAGATGAAAGAAGAGGCTTACAAGGAATCATCCGTGCAAAAAGTAAGGGGGATTAGTGCACGATCCGATTTTGGAAAGGATGTGGCGATACTGTTACTGTGCTTGAATTGCAGTAGCTATAGGAACATGGTAGAACGGAATAAATACCTTAAATCATTATGTCTTTAACTGGTTCCACCAATTTAACAGGATCATCTGAAAAATTCTTGGAATCTTATCAGAATTAATGTAATCTGATCTGGTCCAGTGTATTCTGATCATGTGAGTTTTAATCAAATCTGGAGTTCGATGTAAATGATCCTTTGAAGAAAATCATTTGCATTTATCGCATGAGTAACCTATACCCAATTATTATCAAACAGTTTACTTTGATTAAAGATTGTACTAAACACCCCGTGAAATTATTCCCTGTGGATATCATTTAGAGGAAAAAAATAATAGGAAATTTCCATTCCAACGATCAATCGACTGATTTTTATTTGAAAATAAAGAGTGCTTTATGGACGAGACCATGTTTCGTGATCAAAACGATTGTGCATGGTTTCCACTGTTTTCTCAAAAAGTGTAATATCCAATGAGCCGAAACTTCAACAGGTTAGGATTTGAACATTTTTCTGTCGAGTTTGAGCAATGTTGTTATTGGAAGCGAACAAAATGCATGAAAAGTAAGTGATCATGTATGCCTTTAGAAATCATATATCGATGACTTACGCTATCTTATCTGATCTCATTCCATCTGATTTCAGTCAAAACATTTAAGTAGATTCACTGATATCACTGTAAAAAAAAAGTTGGGCAAAATGGGTTGATAACTCGACCAACGCTGGTTGAATTATCAACTGCCAACAGTCTTGGGCAAATTCTTCCCAATAGTTTGACAGTATTTACCCAATTCAACCCAATATGAGATAATTTCATACCAATTCTGGGTAAATGACATTGCCCAACAGCGTTTTATCCAACCTTTTTTTTTTACAGTGATCATATCCAACTCAACCTGAACACTACATGAATGAAGATAATCCCAACTACCCAAAATTGCGTTTGATTGAATAAGCCCAATTAAAATGGAATCACACTAAGGTTAAACGATCTTGAAAACAAAGTCTGTTCTTGTCCTAGGTGGGCATGTGGGCCGTCGTCACCGCTAGTGATCCTACATGGAAGATGCCATTGGTTATAAGTGTGGTGCTGCATGCCGCTCAGCAGTTCTCTGGAATCAATGCTGTAAGTTAAACGCCTCCTATCTACTTTCAAGACAAATACTTCTCTTATCCTCTAATTCTCATATCACAAGGGGAAAAAAACACCAATAATCAGGAAACAAAATTTGTTTGTGCGGCGTTTTATAAGATGGAATTTTGGCGTCAGGATGATATGTAAATTCAAATTGGGTTCAGTTTTCCCTATACACTGGATACTCGGTGTGTGGCTTTTAGTGAGTTAAATTACTCAGCGACTACTCAAAAGAAAGTGCAGGAGAAAAACCAATAGAAGAACATGATACAACCTGAATAACTGAGTTATACAGTGGGCTCTACAAAGACGATGCGGCACAAAGAAAAGCCACATTCATATATACATGTAGCCCTATCAGTCTAAATAATCCTGGGTCCGACATGACCCAGATTCCAGTCGGGTTTAATTGACCCAGTTTCCAGTCAGATTTGGCCCGGATTCCAGTCAGATTTGACCCGGATTCCAGTCAGATGTGAGCTGGATTCCAGTCAGATTTGACCCGGATTCCAGTCCGATTAATTTTGACCAGAAATCTGGTCAGAAATTTGACCTGATACTTTTCAGGGTCAAAATGACATATTTCGTGGGCAAAAAACCCACTTCTGCCAAGGTTTACAGGTAAAAAGTGACCCCGGGAAATGTTCTAAGATGCCATTTAGCCTGGAAAAAGGTTTGTTTTGACCCTTAAAAGATCATCTAACCCAGATTCAGGGTCAAATCAGACCCGAGACTTTTAAGAGTGTATACACCTCGGGTGGGAAGCAATTTGAAACGAATGTAGAGTCTCCAGCTCAAAATCCGTCACTTAGTCGCAAGTCATTTTTCCAAATACTTTGAAACCTTTTTTTTTTACACGATCCTTCAGGTGATGTTCTATGCAACCTACATCTTCAAACAAACAGGCATGTCAGAGGAAGAAGTTTCTTATGCAACTGTTGGATTGGGCGGTGTCAACGTTTTCATGACTATTGTCGCGGTGAGTGACACTGGTTCTTTGGGGACACCTTAGGGTGTGTGGAAAGGCATGACATTTGTCTCATTCTGGAACACAAATGAATATTGGGTTCCGGTTTGGGTTCAGAGTTCTGCTTGGCATTCATGTTGCTTACATATGTAGTACTATTATGCATCCAATGGTTCTGGCATGGTTCCAATTACTTTGGTTGTGGGTCCAGGTTCTCTGTTTGTCCCAAGTTTCAAGTCAATACTCTTAATGAAGTTATACATGTTAAAGTTCTTGTTATTTTCATAACTCTGATCCGACCTAGATCCGACCACTGTTTTTATTCTCGATGAAATCACAGTTATAACGGTCCATATAAGTTGAATAATGTAAAGATATGACTGCTTTGCTGAAAAAAAGTCAGTTAAACTGGTTCTTTGGGAGAGAGCCTAGTAGGATGCAGATTATGTATATAAATATATGCAGCATTTTCTTTCCAGGTAAGGAAAAAATCTCCAACATTGGGTACGGTTAGGTTTGGTTTCTGCTTGTCATATGAGATCTTGGCTCATAATTCAATTTTAGATTCCCATAGTTGGTTCTGGCAAACTTCCTATCCCGGGTTCAGATACTCACTTTGACTTCATTTTTAAGCCTGTTTCCTTAACAAAGACCTATAAGCTGTAATTGTTTGGTTCCATTTGGTTCCTAATTTCAGCTACAGTTCTTGTTCTTGTTAAAGTCACAGAACGTAATTATGGTTTAAGGATGCATGAAAGTATTCCACAAGTTGTAATATGACAGAACAAACGATTCCTGTTGACTTTGTCAGTTTCATTTATCCATGTCATTGTAGGTCTTTGTCGTTGAGCGTATAGGACGCCGTAAGCTCCTGCTATTCCCATTCGGCATAATGGCCATTGCCACAGCATTGCTAACTGTGTCCCTCAACCTGCAGGTAAGTAGGTTGTGCATCTGCAACCACTGCAATCCATGAGCTCTTCTTTATGGGAGCTAGGTTCGGAAGAGAGCCACGAAGAAGCTCACAGTGCACACGTAAACAAAGCGTGATATCATTGTCTCAAGTCTTTTTGTCTTAAAAAAAGTTGTGTCCTTCTGCAAAATGCTTGTAAGAGAAAGAAAAAATATCCCAAGGCCTACATGTCTGTGTTTCAAACCAGTGGCATTTTGCACGATAATGTTATGCTTGCCAAGATCAGTTGGGCTATGCGAATCTAAAAAGGTAGCGGCTTGCCATAAATTTTGCTCATGGACTAAGACATGCAATGAAACGCACTGCAGTGCTCATGTCAATACGTGTTTTGCAAGTTTGCACAATGGAACGCATGATAATACATCCCTCGGAAGGATAGTTCTACTGTACTACTTGAAGCATTCAATATAATTGTGTACTCTCCAAGATTGGGTGCTTTATTAGTAAAATGGACGTTTCCTGTTCATTACACGTGTGATCTATAACATCTGACAAAGCTAGAGAAATAATTACATGTATTACAAAATATAGCTCTTTGCTGTTCAAAACTTTGGTGGATATGTACTTTTACACAATATGATTGTCTTACTTGTTTAAAACAACTTTGCCAATTGTTTGCATCTTCAGACTTTCAAATTCAAGTATGTCATTTCACATGTAAAAGCAGTCTTTTTTTCCCCAAAAATTACTAAATTACATATTATTACAAGGTTGAATACATGAATATCGATACCGAGTTCAAAGAATTATCATAATTCCCTACCTCCTTTGAAAACATATATCACACGAAGTGTTTTAAAGGAGGTCTAGGGCCAACTGGAATAATTGTTTCATTGAACACTTCTGCAACCTTAGGGCCTTTTCACACTAGACAAATCTCAGGGTTGACGCAGGGTTGGAGCAGGGTTGAAACATGCAGTGTTTCACACAACTGTGCACCAACCCTGCATCAACCCTGAGATTGATTTCACCCCGGGTTGAACTCAACCCTGCTCCAGACCAGGGTTGAGATTTCTCAACCCGGGTTGAAACTCCGCCAGGGTTCAAAACAGTAGCAATAAGCTTGATTTGCATGAAGCAAGTGTTAAACTATGTAGGGTTGAATGCGGGTTGAAAAATACAAAAAAGTCAACCCGGGGCGGCACTGGGTTCCTCCCCCCGGGGTTGAGTTCAACCTGGGTTGAGAGGCTGTAGAGTGATCAGGCCTTTATACTTTCAAACTGCAAAACTACAAAACATTGGAAACAGAATTGAGGATTGAATACCATCACACAGAATGCTACCTAAAGCTGAGAATGCTACAGTATTGTCCACTATCTCCTACAATCTAAACACCAAAAGCTTTGCAAAAAGGCAGTGTACAGATTTGCATGGGAAACCTTTCATCTGACATTTGTGAGAAAGCAGAGATTACTATCTCAACACTCAAGCATTTTGTTGACAGTTGGTCAAAGGATATCAGCAGTGTTGTTCAAACTGCAACTAGTCCTCCTTCACTTAAAATACATAAGCATTGTAATTAACAATTTTAAGTGAACAAGTTACAGTAAATGCCATACATGTTGATGGAGTTTTTCAATGTTCATTATTTGTGGGTTTTTCCTTTTTGAAAAATTGCATCATTAAAACCCCATAGGCCTATATACATGAAGTCTGCATGTAATACTACAAACAGGTATGCAACTTGAAAGAAAGAAAAAAACGAGGAAACTCCAATCTTTACAAGACTTTGTATGGTGATTTTTAATTTTGAATGGTTAAGTTTTCAATTTGTAAGTGTTAAGTGAAAAACGAGGAAATCAGCTGATCTGAGGAAAAGTTGCATGCCTGTACAAAAATATTTCAGAAAATGTACTTTCAGGTTGCTATACTCATAAAGCATGTGTATACAAAGTATAGACATCTTTTTTTTAAAGTCCAAATGTAAAAAAGTAGAGTCTTTTTATAATCATTAAACCTGTTTTATTTAATACATAAAACTCATTTACCCATGAAACACAAAATATGTAATACATAATCTTACAAATGAACACAACAAGCAGTGGTTTTTGCACTGTCGTGCGAAAGTTGGGAATGAGCTGTTCACCTGGTGTTTTAATTACCTCCTGTTTATGATAAGCACGTACAGGGTACCAGACTATGGACTCTATGCATAAGTGACCTCTCAATGGTTACGAAGGGAATGTTGGGAGGGACCTCTTGGCGGGATTCTTGACCACACTGCTGACAGCTCCTGACGCTTAGGCAGTTGCGCACACACAATTTAAACAAAAGACACAACTCCAGAGGACTGAAAAGATCTGCTTTTCTCCCTTTGTCTGTCAGTTCTCTGGGTGTATGTACCGTAGAGTACGCCCATACATGCATCTCGAGGACAGACACACAAAGAGGGACCAAAAGATTTGTTGTTGTCCTCGAGAGTCCATCTTTCCTTGAGTACCGTCCTCGAAATGCAAGTGTGTGTGCTTACTCTATGGGAAAGGGAAAGACAATGCCTTGTTCTCGGACATAATGGTAAAATTTGACTGTGCACGCAAGCATGCATCCCTCCCACTTGAGTTTTCGTGAATAGCGAGTGTTTATGCATGGAGGCCATAGGAGGAAAACAAGGCTTGGTTGAATCGGTTTTGTGGCTATATTTGCAGTCCTTACATGAATTAACACACTGAAGTGAATATCTGTAGCTGTAGGTAATAATACTAATAATAACCGGATTTACAGAGTGCCAAATTGCCTAGGGATACAAGGTGCTAAACGAAGAATGAAAACAGGGAAAGAAGACAAGAAAAGAGGACAACCAGCTGTTCACTGCACATACATGTACCAAAACCAGTTCTGAACACAGGAAACACAGTGTGACTAAAATAAATGTACATGTGTACTTAATTGTAACACAACTTCTGGTATCTTCAGCAAATCAATTCAATGATAACAGGTCAAAGGTCATCTAATTTGAGTGCGCTGTACTTGATGCCATCAGAGCCGTTTACGTTTCCGTCAGGATTGCCATCCAAGTTCTAAAAACATGATCAAGAAAAAACAATGGCATGAGTCTGTAGGTTGTGATTTTTATCTTGTTAAACTCAGATCCAATTGCATTTTTTTTTATTATCTTGAATAGAGTTCCTTTGACTGGATGCGCTGGCTTAGTCTGGTGTTCATCTTCATGTACATCATTAACTTTGCCATCGGACCTGGTAAGTTACAACTTGCTAACACATGGGTAATACATGTATATTGGAAGTTTCCTGTAGACCTTTCTTTATTTTTTTGTTTTGTAAACATTGAGCACCATTTTGTATGGGCTGTCATCACAAGGGTACAAATTTAAACCGGTTGGCAATAAGATTTTGCCAAAAACTGCATATTAACAGCCTCGTTATGTAAGAAAGGGGCATTTTTTATGATGACTGCTCTATGTTCCGACACCCCCATGTTCTGACACTACTATGTTCCGACAACCCGCACATAAGATGGTGTAACTCTCGGTTAGGGTTAGGGTAAGGAATAGGAATATGTGCAGTCGAACCATAGGGGTGTCGGAACATAGAGGTGTAACCTTTTTTATTAGGTCTTTGGTAACTTTAGTTTGTTATTTTGTATTTTCTATAATCCAATGATATGTTTGGAAACATAAATATCTGTTTGCAATTTTTACAATGTTGACCATCCATAGCTTGCCAACCCCTGGTTGGCATAAAGTACCAATAATGGATTGAGCAATGAAAGGTCTATTGGCCTGACTGCGTATTCCTGAAAACATGTATACGAGTCGAGGTTCGGACATGGAATGTGTAACCTCACGCTTGGCTACAACCCTCCCAGTCCATAAACAAATTGGATGTGTTATTTGTAAAGACAAGCCTGATCAAGCGTATGAGAGGTTCATATGTAATGTTATATTTTGAAACCTCCAACATTGTGTCTTTGTAAGGCTCCAATGTGGTGTTTTGTAAGTAGCCACTAGCATGTACCGATACACAAGGTTTTAATAAGAGATGTTGGGACTGTGTTTCTTTATGTATTTGGTTGAATGTCATTGTTTGTGACATCAATGACAAGCAGCACATGG